>CM065716.1:2413128-2465628 GCA_033310375.1 Conus canariensis
AGAATTCGGGAAGGAGCTTAAGGGAGACAGAGCCGTCCCTGTGGAAGGCAATTTCTCTGGGGTCCCCGCTGAGGGCATGAATCTCGCTTCGCCTTCTGGCCGAAGCCAGGGTGAGGAGAAAGGAGGTCTTCATGGAAAGAAGATCAAAGGGCAGGGTGGCAATAGGCTCGAAAGGGGGTTTTCTGAGAGTGTCGAGGACAATAAAGAGGTCCCAAAGGGGAATGTGCCTTGGGGATTGGGACTCACGTAGAGCCAGCCCCCTAGAGATCTCTCTGAGAAGGAAGTCATTCTCAAAGGAGGGTCCGCCGAGCTGGTGAATAGTGGTGCAGATGGCCGACCTGTAGCCTCGTATGGAGATGGCCGAGAGCTTTAGGGAGGAGGATAGGTGAGACAGAAAATTGCCTATCTGAATATTGGAAGGGTGATCACGGGGAACAGAGTTGTCTGAGCACCAGGAGACACATCGCTCCCATCAATAGTCGTAGAGAGACTCCGTGCTTGCCCTGCAAGAGGCTGTCGCTAGGTCCCGTAGGTCCTGCGAGGCCCCCGCCCCCGCAAGTATGTTTAGGACTGACTGGGACCTGTCCGTCCGGGAGGTAGGGGCAGGTGCTCGCAGTTGGGCTGGCACAGATGCTAGGCATGGAGACGGAGCATCTGGGGGTTGGAGCGAGGGCGACCTGAGCGGGGTTGCCTGAGCATGTCCCACCGGGTGTACAACTGGTGGGGTGGAACATGGGCGAGTGACTTGAGGTCCGGAAACTAGGACTGGGTGGGCCACCATGGGGTTATGAGAATGAGCCTGGGTCTTTGGAGTCTCGCCTTCCTGATCACCTTGTGGAGGATCGGGAAGGGAGGGAAGGCGTATGCTATGAGGCCCGACCTGGGAAGAGAGCGAGCGTCGATTGCATACGCTTGGGGATCGGAGACGGGAGAGACATACACTGGCAGGCGATGGTTGAATCGGGTTGCAAAGAGGTCGACCATGGGCCTGAACCAATGTTCCCACACCGCGTTTAGGGTTAGCCTGCTGAGGGTCCATTCCGTGTGAAGGACGGACCTGGAGTGGCTGAGGGAGTCTGCCAAAATATTGTGGGTCCCCACAATGTGTCTGGCGTGGAGGGTGATTCCATGCGCTTGACACCAGCGGAGGAGAGCCTCTGTCCGGAGGGAGAGGCTGATGGAGCGTGCCCCCCCCCCCCCCCCCCCCCCCCCCATTGACATAGCAAGCCACCGAGGTGTTGTCCGTGAGTAGGAGAACAAGTCGGTGCATGACCTGGTTTTGGAAGTGGAGGAGGGCAAGCCTGACTGCCTCCAGTTCCAGGACGTTGATGTGGAGACGGGCAGTGTGTGCGTCCCACACTCCCGAGGCATGACTGTTCTCTAAGTGGGCCCCCCAGCCCGAGTTGGAGGCGTCCGTGTAGAGTTTCAGGGCCTGGGTTGGGAGGGAGATGGGAACCCCGGGGGTCAGTGTGGAGGGGCTGAGCCACTCCTCCGTAGCCCAAAGGAACCAAGGCCCAAGGGGAATGGTCTGATCCCAGCGGTCGGAGGTCTGAGATCAACGACGACAGATCTCCCTTTGGAGTTGGCACTTGGGGACCCGGCCTAGGGGAATGAGGGACGAGAGGGACTCCATCATCCCCACGAGGGAGGTAAGGGTTCTTGCGGAGGTGTGGGAGGATAGGCGTAGGCGGGAGATGAGGTCCAGAATACAGGTGGACCTCTCTGGGGTCGGGGAGACCTGCATGGAGATCGTGTCGAAACTCATGCCCAGAAAGCAGAACTGCTGACTGGGGATGAGTTCGCACTTGTTGGGGTTGGTGACAAACCCTGGTGAGGAGCACAGGCGCAGGAGGTGGGAAGTGTGGGCTTGGCACTGGGCCCGGGAGGGGGCCAGGACGAGCCAGTCGTCGAGGTACACCAGGAGGCGAATGTCCTCCTGCCTCGCCAGGGAAGCCATCTCCTTGACTACCTTCGTGAAAAGGAAGGGTGCCAGGGAGAGGCCGAAAGGGAGCGCCTTGAACTGGAACACCCGACCCTGCCAGACGAACCGAAGGTATCGTCTTTGGGAAGGATCTGAAAGTAAGCATCCTTCAGATCTATTGAAGTGACCCAATCCTGATGGTGAATGGAGTCTCTGATCTGAGTCGGGGTCTCCATCTTGAATTTGGTGGGTCTAAGGAACTTGTTTAGGGGGGAGAGGTCGAGGATGGGCCTCCATCCTCCTGAGGGTTTGGGGACCACAAAGAGGTGAGAGTAAAACCCCGGGTTGGGATGGGATATCTCCGAGATGGCCCCTTTTTGGAGGAGTTCCTCGACTTCCTGGCGAAGCCCCTCCACCTGAGCAGGAGGGGGTTCACTGGAGGAGGGGGGTGGAGAACGCATGAGAGGGGGGCGTTCGTGGGCCCAAGGCAGGCAGAACCCCTCCTGTAGCACAGCCACTATCCATGGGTTGAGGCCCATACGTCTCCACTGGTGGGCATGCCAGGATAGGCTGCCCACCACAGGGGCCGAGGGGCCGGGGGGGAGCGAGGTTTCTGCCCGTTCCCGCTCCTCCGAAGGTGAGTCTGCCAGTCACCTCCAAGGCCGTGCCTGCTGGCCGAACCGAAAATTCTGTTGGGGGAGTTTCGGCTTCGGCCTAGAGGCGGTATTAGGGCGCTTAGCGGGCTGTGCGGCGCGAGATGGTGCCTACTTGGGATAAGGCTGGGGTCTGGAGAAGGGGGTGGCGGAGCGAAAGGGGGGTCTGGCAGAGCGAGGCTGGCGAGGGGGCCTGGCCGCAAATGACGCCGCCTGCCTGCGTTCTTCGACTGAGTGGGAGATGACAGCAGTCGAATAGTCGCCGAAGAGCGACTGCTCCTGACCCGGGATGCACCGCAAGGCCGCCTTAAGTGCCGGGGAGAGATTGGACTGTGACAGCATAGCATCTCTAACGGCCGGTAGGCAGTTATAGTGGCTCCTAGCTGCGCTGTCCACCGCAGCTGAAAGGTGATGCGCCATCTTATTAATGAGGAATCGCATCAGGGGATCGCTATGCAAGCGAGAATCTGTCTCGTGGTGTGACTCAGACGCGAGTGCGTCTGAGGACACTGAGGCAGTGCCGTCCTCCTCTGACCAGAGCTCCTCTGCTCGCTGCAAGAGCATGTCGAGGAAGACATGTCCAGCAGTGGTACGAAGGATCCCAGTTCTGGCAATACGATCCCACTCCACCAGGTTCTTGATAGAAATGGTAGTGGAGGTAGGGGGGCCAGGTTGGGAGTAAGCCGGCAGTCAGCCGGGGAAATGGTAATTTCCCTGGTGACTGGGTTGGAGGAGAAAAGCGAGAAGACGTGGTGGCCCTGCTGCGGGTCCCTGAGGAAGGATCCTACCGGGACCGCATTAGGGGCAGAGAGGAAATCAATCCCTGGTGGAGGGACGGCCTGGGCACCCCTGGCAAAATTTGCCGAACTCACCCACAGAGTGTTCTGGGTCTGAGGTGCGACGATCTTCGGCCGAGATCGCTGGGCTGGGGGGGGGGGGGGGCGGTGTAACCTGGCGAAAGAAAGAACCTTGTCAGAGGGAGGGGGCTCCTTAACGACAAGTTCTGGGCGCCACCGCTCAACGATGGACACGTCGCCAGACAGGGGGAGGGACTCCTCTACCCCATCCTCAGACTGTGGGGAATAGGGGTCCTGGAGAGCCTTCTCCAGGAGGCAACGGCAGGGGTGCGTGGGGGTCCCGCCCTAGCTGAGTGGTGGGGGAATGCGAGGGCGGGTCCCTGGTGGCCCCATGATTGGCGGGCAGACTAGAGGGGGAATGCCGATCAGACAGCGCCCGAGAGGGAGGGAGACCAAAGCCGAGCCAGCTTGAGGAGGCTGGATGCCACATCCAACCGTGGAGCTGGTCATCTTGAGTGTCGCATCTAAGCCACTGGTCCCTCTCGGGAGCATAGAGCCACCGGTCCCTGAGGAGTACGGCGGGCTGTGCTGGCCCTGGGGCAGGGTTTCCTCGGGGGCCAGGGTAACCTGAGACACCGGGGGGGGGGGGGGGGGGGGTAGCGAGAGAGCGTGGTCTCTCGTGCCCGCCCTGGGGAGTGCACTGCCTCCTGCACCTCCCCGGTGTGATCCGTGCCGGCTCCCTGAGTAACAGGGGTCGGATCGGGTAGGTTACCCGTGGTCCCGCTGGTCGATCCCCCCCCCCCCCCCCCCCCCCCCAGAGGAACGGGACCGCGGACGTTGCCCAAGTGGGGAGCGGAAAAAGTCTGCTCCCCAACGTCCTGTACCCGAGGGGAAAGTACGACAGTCGATCAGGGTGGGTCGACCGTCGGGGGTCTGGGTGACACAGATCCGACCGAGTCGATGCCTGTGGCCGAGACCCAGAGTTATGGTCTGTGGGGGGATCCCACCAGAGACTGGCCATAAGTCCCACCAGAGTGTTGACGCTCCTCGTGCCTGAGTGGTGGCTGCACTTAGGCACGGTTGGGGAGAGCGTACTGAGTCAGCGTGTCGTTAGTGGGGGGAAGGCTAACGACACGAGGCTCATGTTGGCGAGTGACGGGCGGTGATTCCGACCGTGAGCCGTCACCCGTGCTGGTCCGCGCCTCAGCAAAGTTCCCCGGGGACTGAGGGTCGCGAGACGCAGCATGGTCAAGAGGTGTCTCAGCGTGCGTCTGAAGGCGAGAGGGCAAGCCGGCTGATGAAGAAGAAGAATTTCTATCGGAGGGGCTGGCCCTTTTAGGGGAGCCTTGCCCTTCGATTTTTTAGAAAGGTTGAATGAATAACATTTGGAAATAGTGGCCGCTTGCCTGATAGCCTTCAGACACAGCGATCGTGCGTCCGCCGGTTGGGTAGAGGAAGAATCAGAGTGATGGTCGCGCGTCCCCTGCGTGGAACCCCCCCTCCACACCGGCCATATGTTCTTCAGTAAGAACAGATTGTTCCGAGGAATCGACAAGCGGGTCCTCCGGGGCAGGAAGCGACTTCCGAATAGTGGAGTGGCTCGACCCGTCGTTGCCTTTCACCATGTTGGGCTATGGTGGGGAACAATCACGAAAACACACGATTGCAAAGAGGAGACAGTCGGTGGATCGAGGGATAGAAAAATCTCGATCGACTCTGTAATAAACACAGGTACTAAGCACCGCAAATGATCGATCGAGAGAAGTGACGATCGAATACCCCGGGATCGAGAAATCGGAAAGAAAGCTCGATCACCCCGTGATGGGAACAGTACCAATGAGTACTGTTAGATCGAGAAGAGCTCGATCGTACTAATACAATATGGTAGGGGGCAGGTGCTAAAGCAGTGGGGAGAAAATCTCCAAACCGCTAAACCAGGCACGAAGGAGTGAGGCAAGATGGCGAAGATGACCGGCGAAGGGGAAAGATGGCAGCCCGAACGACCGGCGAGAAAGATCGTCAAAATAAATTGCCGAGAGGAGCGCGAGAAAGGCAAAGCGCGCCGAGGGGGACTGATAAAAGGATGGATGAAAAGGAATGAGTTCCAAGGAGGAACGAGTTCCGAATCCCGGCGACGAAGTGCCGAAAATGTTTTGGATGGCATGGAAGAAAAACAAAGTCGCGAGGGCAAAATCGACGAGAGAAGAATATCAAAACACGCCAACGTAAAGAGCATGGGAATGAATTAAAGCACACCAACCGAAAGCCTCACACGGCAAGGGGACCCGGGTTTAGCGCAAGCCACAACTGAACAAGTAAAGACGCTAACAACAAGCAATTCTTCACACTTGGCAAAGCAAAGGCGAGACAGAGCACAAGACTTATCTTGTTTGGGCTGCAGGCCGAAGATGAATGAGGAACAGGAAGCGGCCACCGGCTTCTTCCTACGGCGGAAGTAGGGTGGGCATCACGTGACTGTCTTATTACTGCATTAGCCACAAAAAATTCCGCCTGGCAGAGCTGACTAACTGCCATAGAATGCTATGGTCTGACATGGTATAGTATATGACGCCAACCAGACATTTTTCAGCCTTCTTAACAGCTATACACAAAGGACACAATGACATTCGAGCACAACAGTGCAGCTGCCTTCCTGGAAAAGAGGAATCGGAGAAATGAGGCCCATCCTCGCAGGACTCCATTCCATGCAGCGTCTGTGGACGGCCTTGTGCCTCATGAATTGGTCTTCATTCCCACATGAGGACCCACATCAGCAGATGACCTGTCTGCCTACTCATCTGTCAGACATGACGGGAGAATCCATCCATCCAATAGCTAGACTCAGAAGAAGATAACTCCTCCTTTGATCAAATCTTTCCAACTTAGTCACTGATTTATGAATATGCCATGAAAATGGTGGTGCCTGCATTTCATAGAAATGTTGCATGTCTGCTTAGTAATCTTTCACTCTAAAGTTTGTTCTTGTGAATGTTGTGATTTTGTTATCATTCATGTTGTTTGAAGGAAACTAGCAGGATGAAATGCTTACACATAATCTGAAGGTGAGCAGACAGGAACCCTAAACACATCCCTGAGTGGACTGACAAAATGCAAATACATTTAACATAACCATATACACAGTGACAAACACAAACTAAATGATGCATTCTCATTGAGGTCATAAGAAACGCTTCAAAGACACTCTCAAAACTTCCTTGAAAGCATTCAACATCAACCCTGACACATGGGAACAAACTGCAATGGATCCAGCTAGACGGCGCTACTCAATCCACAAAAGCACCATTTTGTGAAGAAAGGTGGACAGCTGCAGTGCAACAAAAGAGACAGGGAAGGAAAGCCAGTGCCAGCAATCAAGAGCAGGTCTCCCACATTGCCTGTCCAAGCTATCACCGCACATTCCGTGCATGCATCGGCTTGATCAGCCACCTGCATATCCACAAATCATCTCACCTCCAACCTCAAAATGACCGGTGACCCTCGTTGACTCGACGGACGAACACACATACACAGAGAAAAATCGCACAAACACACAGAGACACTGTGTAATCTCAGTACTCAGGCTGTCTGCCCACACAGATAGACACTGTGTAATCTCAGTACTCAGCCTGTCTGCCCACACAGACAGACACTGTGTAATCTCAGTACTCCAGCCTGTCTGCCCACACAGATAGACACTGTGTAATCTCAGTACTCCAGCCTGTCTGCCCACACAGATAGACACTGTGTAATCTCAGTTCTCCAGCCTGTCTGCCCACACAGACACTGTGTAACCTCAGTAATCCAGCCTGTCTGCCCACACAGACAGACACTGTGTAATCTCAGTACTCCAGCCTGTCTGCCCACACAGATAGACACTGTGTAATCTCAGTACTCCAGCCTGTCTGCCCACACAGATAGACACTGTGTAATCTCAGTATCCAGCCTGTCTGCCCACACAGATACTGTGTAATCTCAGTACTCCAGCCTGTCTGCCCACACAGATAGACACTGTGTAATCTCAGTACTCAGCCTGTCTGCCCCAACAACCAGATTACTGTGTATCTCAGTACTCAGCCTGTCTGCCCACACTGATAGACTGTGTAATCTAAGTACTCCAGCCTGGCCAGCGGCAGACGCCCTGCACACTCACCACTTGGCCATGATCTGCGGCAGCTGTATCTTGGCGATGGTCTTGAACTTCAGCACGAACACCTCCAGCATCCGCATCAGTAGCTCACGCCCCTGCACCATGCCACACACACACACCAGGTTTGAAAAGAATTTATAGCAAATCCCCCAGACAACAGGGCAAACAAATTACAAGACAAAACATGACATGTTTTAACCTCTTAGGTCTTCTTCAGACAGGATAAACAGCATTCAGGTCAATGAAAATGAAGAACGAGCAATCACTTATCTTCTAAAATTTGGAGCAAGATGGGCGTTGAATGTGAGAATATAAGGGACTGCTCGTTCTTCGTTTTTGAATTTGAGAAGATATGTGATTGCTCATTCTTCTTTTTCAGTGTGTGTGTGTGGTGTGTGTGTGTGTGTGTGTGTGTGTGTGTGTGTGTGTGTGTGTGTGTGTGCATGTATGTGAGTGTGCGAGTTTTTGAGTCTGAAAGAGAGAGACAGACACAGACAGAGCACACAAACACGAGCTTGCGCCCATGTGTATGTGAATGTTGTGGGGGTGGAGAGAAGGAGAAGGCAGCGCATGCATATGTACATGAGCTTTGTGTGTGTGGTAAAGTAGATGTTGCTGTAAGATTTGATGTGATTATGCATTTTTTCTTTGTGTGTGTTAATTTCACTTCATTCTTTGTGTAACCCCTCTGGTCTATAGAATTAATTTCTCAGTTATGTCACAATTAGGTAAAAAAACAAACAAACAAAACCCCCAAATTAGTTAAAAGATTAAAATTAAGACTGTTCTCCGACAAACACAAATTAAAAGAGTAAGCAGCCCCCTCCCTTCAAACACACCCAACCATTTACTGGCCCAGGCCCACAGAATCCACACTTTCTCCACTCCCCCCCCCCCCCCCCCCCAACACACACACACAAGCAGCCGCACACAGGACTGACATTTCCGTTCTCCTGCTCCGACTTGACGCGGATGCACTCCACCAGGTTCAGCAGCAGCTTGCAGGACATGGTCTGGATGCTGGAGGGCAGCGTTTCGTCATGCACATTCTTGGAGAACAGGCTGACAGCCAGGGCCAGGTCGTTCATGGGCAGCGACTGACGCACGTGGTGCACCAGGTCTGCCAGCGTGCTGTAGGCGATGGGCCTGTGATTCAAACCACAGCATGGGATCAACATAGGCCTGTGATCCAAACCACAGCATGGGATCAACATTGGCCTGTGATCCAAACCACAGCTTGGGATCAACATGGGCCTGTTATTCAAACCACAGCATGGGATCAACATGGGCCTGTGATTCAAACCACAGCATGGGATCAACATGGGCCTGTGATTCAAACCACAGCTTGGGATCAACATGGGGTGGGGGGGGGGGGGGGCAGGTTGGGGTAAGCCAGCAGTCAGAGGGGGAAATGGCAATTTCCCTGGTGACTGGGTTGGCGGAGAAGAGCGAGAAGACGTGGGGCCCTGCCGCGGGTCCTTGAGGAAAGATCCTACTGGGACTGCGTTAGGGGCAGAGGGGAAAACAATCCCTGGCGGAGGAACGGCCTGTGCACCCCTGGAAAAGGTTGCCGATCTGACTCACAAGGAGGTGAGGGTCTGAGAGGCAATGATCTTTGGCCGAGATCGCTGGGCTGGGGGGGGGGGGGGGGGGGGGACCGGTATACCAGATGAAAGAAAGAAGCTGGTCAGAGGGTGGGGTTCCCTAATAACAAGTTCTGGTCGCCACAGAAAGATGATGGAAATGTCGCCAGACTGGGGGAGGGACTCCTCTACCCCATCCTCAGACTGTGGAGCATGGTGTTCCTGGAGGGGATGCGCTGATCCATCTCCAGGAGGCAACGGCAGGGGTGCGTGGGAGTCCCGCCCCAGCTGGGTAGTAGTAGAATGCGAGGGCGGGTCCCAGGTGGCTCCATAATCGGTGGGCAGACTGGGGGGGAGCGCCGATCGGACAGCGCCCGAGAGGGAGGAGGAGCAAGGTCGAGCCACCTCAAGGAGGCTGGCTGCCACATTCGACTGTGGATGGAGTCACTTTGGGTATCGCTTCTGAGCCACTGGTCCCTCCCGGGGGCATAGAGCCACCGGTCCTCCGGGAATATGGCAGGCTGTGGCGGCCCTGGGGCAGGGTTTCCTCGGGGACCTGGGTAACCTAAGGCACCGGGGGGGGAGGGGGGTAGCGATACAGCGTGGTCTCTCGTACCCGCCCCGGGGAGTGCACTGCCTGCTGCATCTCCCTGGTGTGATCCGTGCCGGCCCCCTGCGTGGCAGGGGGGGACGGTAGGTGGCATGGAAGCCGAGCCCCCTGCCCGCAAGAATGCGGACTGGGATGGCTGCGGGGACGTGTCCACCTCAAGGTTTGGATCCGGTAGGTTACCCATGGTCCCGCTGGTCGATCCTCCCCCCGGAGGAACGGGAGCGGAAGAAGCGGAAGAAGTCTGGGGAGCGGAAGAAGTCTGCTCCCCAACGTCCTGTATCCCTAGGGGAAAATGCGACGGTCGATCGGGGTCTGGGCGCAGATCCGACCTAGTCAATGCCTACGGCCGAGACCTGGAGTTATGGTCAGTGGGGGGGGTCCCACCAGAGACTGGCCATAACTCTTCCACCGGAGTGTTGACGCTCCTCGTGTCCGGGTGGTGGCTGCACTCGGACACGGTTGGGGAGAGCGTAATGAGGCCGCGTGTCGTTAGTGGGGGGAATGCTAACGGCACGGGGCTCATGTGGTCGGGTGACGGGCGGTGATTCCGACCGCGAGTCGTCACCCGTGCTGGTCCACACCTCAGCAAGGTTCCCCGGGAGCCGAGGGTCGTGAGACGCAGCATGATGGAAAGGTGTCTCCGTGTGCGACTGAGGGCGAGGCGAGGTGGCCGGTGAAGGAGAAGAATTTCAAAGGGAACTTTTGGAAGGGATTGGTCCTTTTTAAAAGAAAACAGTTAGAAATCACGGCCGTCTACTTGCTCGCCTTCGGGCACAACGATCGTGCGTCCGCCGGTCGGGCAGAGGAGGTGTATAGCGATGGTCACACGTCCCATGCACGGAACCCTCCTCCACACCGGCCGTACGTTCTTCATAGGTGAGAATGGATTGTCCCGAGGAATCGACATGCAGGTCCTCCGGGGCAGAGAGCGACTCCCGAACAGAGGAGCGGCTCGACCCGTTGGTGTCCTTCACCATGTTGGGCACTGGTGGCGGAACAATCACGGAACACACGATTGTACAGAGGTGACAAAACGGTGGATCGAGGGATAGAGAAGAGCTCGATCGACCTTGTGAGAGGCACTGGTAATAAAAACAATAAGGATTCGATCGAGCGAAACGATGATTGAATTACCAGGGGAACAGTACGAACAGTACTGTTGGATCGAGGAGAAACTCGATCATACAACACACGCCAGAAAATCAAAATGGCAGTGACGACCGGTGAAAAACAATAAGGATTCGATCGAGCGAAACGACGATCGAATTAGCAAGGGAACAGTATGAAAGTACTGTTAGATCGAGGAAAAACTCGATCGTCCAACACACAGTCGGTACAAAAGTACTGTTAGATCGAGGAAAAACTCAATCATACAACACATGCCGGTAAAATCAAAATGGCGGAGAGACCGGCGTGGAGGCCGAGTGAACGACGAGAAAGATTGTCGAGTCACGATGGTCGAATAAATGAGCGAAGCGAGAGAAGGGATCGCCGGCAGAGAGCCGATAAAGGCTGGATGGAGGGATGAGTTCCAAGGAGGAACGACTTAGTAGACCGGCGACGAAGTGCCGAAATGCGAAATTGCGATAGGCACGGAAAACAAGGTCGCAAGAGTAGTGAAAATGAACACACTAACGCGAGGAGTGAATAAATAAAACACACCAAACCAAAGCCTAAACGGCAAGGGTATAAAAGTTAGGCACGTAAGCCACAACAAAACAAGTAAAGAAGCAAACACAGGCAATCTTTACACAAACGGCAAAGTAAAGGCGAGACAGAGCACAAGACTTATCTTGCTTGGACAGCAGGCCGAAGAAGAATGAGGTACAGGAAGCGGCCACCGGCTTCTTCCTACGGCGGAAGTAGGGTGGGCATCATGTGACTGTCTTATTACTGCATTAGCCACAAAAAATTTCGGCCTGGCAGAGCTGACTAACTGCCGTACAATGCTATGGTCTGACATAGTATAGTATATGACGCCAAACTGTGATTCAAACCACAGCATGGGATCAACATGGGCCTGTGATTCAAACCACAGCTTGGGATCAACATGGGCCTGTGATTCAAACCACAGCATGGGATCAACATGGGCCTGTGATTCAAACCACAGCATGGGATCAACATGGGCCTGTGATTCAAACCACAGCATGGGATCAACATGGGCCTGTGATTCAAACCACAGCATGGCATCAACATGGGCCTGTGATTCAAACCACAGCATGGCATCAACATGGGCCTGTGATTCAAACCACAGCATGGCAAAGGACCATATCAGGGCTGTCATTGCGTTTACGTCAACTCACAAGTCACTACACAGATGAACAGATAAGCACACATGAGACCCCAGCAAGTGGACAAAGCCTGAAAATTTGAGTGGAATATTTTTGAACATTTGAGTGGAATTTCTGACAGCTAAGAGGAATACATAAACTACCGCATGATGATATTCCAGACACTTTATCTTCTACCCTTTTGTCAAGATCTTTCATGGAATCACTGTCTCAGACAATGAATTATTGCTCTTTTACATTTTTTAACCATACTGTCACTAAGTTTCATGTCATGACTTGGCTCGTTGTCGCACTTCAGAATCGTCAGTGCCTCTGTAATGGCTTGACCAGGGAGGGATGAAAATCTGTAAGGTTCTTCCTGACAAGGCTGAACACTTTCACAGGCCAAATTAATGACTGGGATCAGCAGCACCCCCATCATGATAGCAGAAAGCAACCTGAATCTGCACACCAGTTCTAACTTCTTTTCTGCCTCAGGGTCAATCAGTCCAGCAGGTCATTTCAACATGATGGTGGCGGAAGGTGATGAACTGGAAGCAAGTTTCCAAACAGGTCTTTGGCTATATGAACAGCAGATGTGCAAACTCTGCGAATAAACAAACTTTTTCTTTCTTGCGATCAGAATTCTTTTTACATTAAGCGGAATGACTTGTGTTTGAGCGCAATGAATTCCGCCGAAAGCTCTGAGCTTATGTAAAAATGGGGACAGCAGACAGCATCTACTAAAAGCTGAATCTTCTATGGGCACAGATGACGACACTGGGATAATAACGAGAAGTCTCATCCGCTTCCTGGACAAGACTTTGAGAGTTTTTTACCCTGAACATCCTAACCAGCATCACAGGTGTCTGAATATCCTAAGAGCAGCCTGACACTTTCTAATTCTCTGCTGTCTGCTGGTAAAGGTGAGACACAGGTCAAGTTGGTTGTGCACAGAAAACTAGGAAAACGTTGCATGGAAATTGTGCCACTGCCAGGGTAAGGAAAACATGGCAGGAAAGAAAAACAAGAAAAAGAAAGTGGAAGCAGAGCTCAAGTAAATCCGGTGCGAGACAAGTCATCCAGTCAGAGCCGTAGCCAGTGCATCTGAATTCATTGGATTGATTTGGGTATGCTCCTTTAGTGTAAAAATCACAAACACATACTTTCAAAACTAGTCACACATCCAGTCCACAAAAAAGTCAAGTTGTACCTCAGTGTGTCTTGGGTGGTCCATCCTGAGCCGATCAGTGTTTCTTCGTTGAACAAATCTTCAATCACTGGCACAAACTCTGCACAAACCATGAACATTCTTTTTTTAGGTCGTCTTTTCATAGCTCTGTAAAAATCACTGAGCTATGCTCAACAAAAATGGGACAATAAAAGCAACGTTAATATCAGCACAATAATAAAGACAATTTTGATATAACAAAAACAATGTTTTTTTTTTTCCTTTTTTTTTTTTTGCTGTCCCATCTTCTGTGCCACAAAAATGATAAAAACGCGATCATCAGCACAATAATAAAACCAATGTTATCATCATCAGCACAATAATAAAACCAATGTTATCATCAGCAGCACAAACTGCTGAAAGAACCGACACCATGGAGAGCGTAAACCTCTGCCAAGTTTGAACTGATCCTGCATCCATCCTTTGATATGGATCAATACCAAAACAGGTCTGTCCTCCCTTCATGCCCTGCTCTCAGTGTGACTTCAGTTTCAATGTCCTCTCCACATCTATGGTCTTGGTTTGATTCTGCCGGGGTCACAGGTATCGGCAAACTCACAGGAGCTGTCGTTGGACAGGCATGTGGCCCCCTTAGGAGGGAGAGCTCGCTCATGCCGGCTCAGCGACCAAGCAATCATTGTTGTCAGTAGGAGGCTTGGTAGGTGGTGTCCTGCGTACGTTGGATCAGAACAGGCACCACTGAACACCACCAAATTGACTTGGCAGCAGTGCAGTGTCTCCTCCGGTGGGTTGCCTCTTGACGACCTGACAATGAGTGCTCCCTGTGGATTACCGGTGCCAGGGCTGTAGAGGGCTGGGCCGAGCTTTGGCTGGGGGTGGTGTGTGTGTGTGTATGTGTGTGTGTGTGTGTGTGTGTGTGTGTGTGTGTGTGTGTGTGTGTGTGTGTGTGTGCAGGGTTCCTACAGACTCCCAACAACAAAATTCAAGGAGTTTTCAAGGAGCGTTTATTTTATTTCAAGGCAAGAGGTAGCATGAAAATTAAACCACTGTTCTTTTAAAACTTCTCCATTTTTCTCTACTGTTTATGTTAAAAAAAAAACCCATGGAAATAACATATTTGGGCGATTTCAAAGCTCTTGTGTGATTAGGGGACCACAAACGGGGGCAAAATGATGAAAAATGAAAAAAAAGGGTTCATGACAAGAACTGTATTTGTATCATAGCAGACATGTTAGGCACTTGAAACATGACTTTACTTGTTTTGCTGAGCTACAGTAATGCAATTACAAAAGGATTTTTATATATTGTTTTGTTATACAGAAGGATTTTTATACATTATTTTGTTAAGCTAAAGTAATGCAATTACAAAAGGATTTTTATATATCTAAACTGCTTTTTTCAATATGTTTTTTTCCATATGGTGGCCATCAGGCTTCACGTTTCATTGCTTTCAAATTATTCCAATAGAAATAGCAAATGCATGCTGCTTTGACTTATAAATAAAATATAATTGCATGTAGAAATCATTTCTGATCAAAAGAAAAAAAATTACCAAGCTACCTAGTCTGCATCCAGAGATATTGTACGTACTCCTTCACATCAACCGTTGTTGAAAAAAGTGATTTTGAGAAAACGGCGTTTGAAAATAAAGAAGTTAAGCAATTTTCACACATACCTCCCTCAAACAAAGTCATTTTCTTCCAAGAAAAATGTGAAAATAGACAAAATGAACACCACAGATGGTTTCAACAGACTTTCTTGAGCACAAAAACACATAAAACCCAAAACACGATTTTTGAAAGAAAATGGTCAAATTTTCATGCCACCTCTCTACACTACTTGCGTAAAAATTGAAAAAAGAAATGGCAGTTTGCTTTTTCTGCGTTCAGGTTAATGAAAAACTATTTCAAAACAAATTTTTACAAACATCGTCCTGGATTGTCGTCGCCGATTTAATCAAGGGAGATAATTTGTAACTTCATCAATGTTGATGAAGTTACAAATTATCTCCCTTGGTAAAATCACAGATGATCCACGATGTTTTTAAAATTTGTTTTAAAATAGTTTTTCATTAACCTGAACGCAGAAAAATCAAACTGCCATTTCTTTTCGTCACATTACTGATTTTTGGAGCTGATGGCTTGATTTTCAAAGGTTTTCAAGGAGGTCTGGTCAACAGAACCACATTTTATTGATTCTCAAAGGTTTTCAAGGTCTTGAAATTCCCTGTCAGAATTCAAGGAGTTTGAAGGGGTTTCAAGGAGCATACGAACCCTGGGGTGTGTGTGTGTGTGTGTGTGTGTCTGAGTGTGTGTGTGTGTGTGTGTGTGTGTGTGTGTGTGTGTCTGAGTGTGTGTGTGTGTGTGTGTGTGTGTGTGTGTGTGTGTGTGTGTGTGTGTGTGTGCTGGAACAAGCAGTGTTGGTGCAATGCCACTGAGAAGGCATGAAAGATGGGACCAAAAAAGTTTATCCTGAGACCACATTCCACTTTTCAACCAAATTTCATTAAAATCAGTATGCTACCTCATAAAGTAATCTGATTCACAGACATGCTGACAGATACTTGCAAAAACAGCCTCACTGGCAAAAGTAATAATCCAGCAGTGTTCAAACTTGCTTCAGTGCTAGCCACCCAGAAAAATAACCATGTTTATTCTCGCCGCCACTCCTTTCTCACCTGCTCCCCGTTCAATCCTACTTATCTACCTACCTCAGCTTGCTTACCTATAAACGTCAGTTTTATGCACATATACATATACACATGCACACACACACAATCTCTCTCTCTCTCTCACTCACACAAAAACACACACATACACACACTCTCTTTCTCACACACACACATGCACTCACTCACTCTTTCTCTCTCTCTCTCACACAAACACACATGCACTCACTCTCTCTTTCACTCACTCAAACGCACACACGTACACGTATGGACACACACACACACACACACACACACACACACACACACACACACACACACACACACACACACTTTCTCTCCGTTTTTCTCACAAGCACACACACACACACACACACACACACACTCACTCACACACACACACACATACTCTTTCTCTCCCTTTCGCATACATACATACACACACACACACACACATACACACACACACATACACACACACACACACACACACACACACACACACACACACACACACACACATACTGTTGCGTAAATCTGTCGACAGGATGTGGCGAGCAGCGATGAGCAGTTCCTTGCGCAGGTGGGCAACCTCCGGTGGACACAGCCGCAGCAGTCCCAGCAGGCCTTGCACCATTTGCGGTGAATGTGTGTTCACAGGATTCTGGGTAAATGTCACAACATTTCTGTTTGTCTGTGTGCAGAAGTCCTGCCCCTGAACAGACTTGAGAGGACTATGTTTTTGAAAACTGAGAGGAATTTCTAACAGCTGTGAGGAACACATCTGCTATCACATCCAAAACAAAACAATCACATTCCAGCTACTTTTTTTCTTTCTTTTTGGCAGGCGTTTTCAAGTAAAACCACTGTCTCAGCCAAGACATGGTTGCTCTTTAACATTTTTGAAGCACACTGTCACTAACCTTCATCTTATGACTTCGCTCATTTTCAGAATCATCAGTGCCTGTTGTGTCTTGACCCAAAAAGGGACGAATATCTGTAAGGTTCTCCCTGACAAGGCTGAACACTTTCACAGACCACTGCTGACTGGGATCAGCAGCACTCCCATCATGACAGCAGAAAGCAACCTGAATCTGCACATATGTTCTCTTTTCTTTCTTTTCTTTTCTGCTTCTGGGTTAATCGGTCCAGCAGGTTGTTTTGACTGGAAGAAGCTGAAGTGGAAGCAAGTTTCCAAACAGCTCTGTGGCTATATGAACGCAGATGTGCAAACTCTGTGAATAAATGAGCTTTTTTTTCGTGAGAAGAATTCTTTCACGTCAAGCGGAATGACGTGCATTTGAGCATAATAAATTTCACTGAAAGCGGGATGGTTGGCAGCTCTGTGTCTGCGTGGTTTATACATGTAATAAATCTCTCTCTGTCAGGTGAGAAACTAGAATGAAATACAGAGCTGTCTGCGTTGTTTATACATGCAATCAATCTCTCTGTGTCAGGTGAGAAACTACAATGAAATACAGAGCTGTCTGCGTTGTTTATACATGCAATCAATCTCTCTCTGTCAGCTGAGAAACTAGAATGAAATATCTGAGAAAATCATATACAGTAGCAATTTACCATCACTCAAAAGCACTTACAGATATTTCATGCAAGAGCTCTTAATACTTATGTTCATGCTATTAGCAATGCTATAGCAAACATTACTGCTCCCCCCTCCTCTAACTCTTTGTTTGTGTGTGTGTATGTGTATGTGCGTGTGCGTACGTGCGTGCGTGCGTGTGTGAATGTGTATGTACATGCGTGCATGTGCTGGGTCTACACCTGTCTGTGGCATATACATACATGCATGCAAGCAAACATTTCCTGTAAGCATGGTTACAGGTTTGTGTCGTTGACAAGTCAACATTTCTTTTTCCTCTTTTTTTCCCCTTTATCTCTTTATCAGGAAAGTTTCTCATCTCTACTGTTTTTTCCTCTGGCATGGTATAATTTCAAAATAGGATTGAATGTCGACATCTCTCTCTTCCCTTTATTTTTCCTTTTAATTTGTTTTTCTGACAGTTTTTTCTTTTCTTGTCTGAGAGCATGGTTTTTAAAAAAGGCTCATTGTAGCTTATCCATTTCTACCTTCACTAAAACATATGTAATCATGTTGTCATCAATTGCTTTTGTTCTTTTCTTTCTAAACTGTTTATGGGCAGTTTAATTTTGCCTTTCATTGTTATAGCGCAGCCAGCCACAATGGTCCTCTTCAGGACAATCCACACATACACAACAATCCCATCCTGAACAACAGACAAACATTCATTGTTACAGCGCAGCCAGCCACAATGGTCCTCTTCAGAACAATCAACACACACACAACAATCCCATCCTGAACAACAGACAAACATTCATTGTTACAGCGCAGCCAGCCACAATGGTCCTCTTCAGAACAATCAACACACACACAACAATCCCATCCTGAACAACAGACAAACATTCATTGTTACAGCGCAGCCAGCCACAATGGTCCTCTTCAGAACAATCAACACACACACAACAATCCCATCCTGAACAACAGACAAACATTCATTGTTATAGCGCAGCCAGCCACACTGGACCTCTTCAGAACAATCAACACACACACAACAATCCCATCCTGAACAACAGACAAACATTCATTGTTATAGGGCAGCCAGCCACACTGGTCCTCTTCAGAACAATCAACACACACAACAATCCCATCCTGAACAACAGACAAACATTCATTGTTACAGCGCAGCCAGCCACAATGGTCCTCTTCAGAACAATCAACACACACACAACAATCCCATCCTGAACAACAGACAAACATTCATTGTTACAGCGCAGCCAGCCACACTGGTCCTCTTCAGAACAATCAACACACACAACAATCCCATCCTGAACAACAGACAAACATTCATTGTTATAGCGCAGCCAGCCACACTGGTCCTTTTCAGGACAATCCACACACACACAACAATCCCATCCTGAACAACAGACAAACATTCATTGTTATAGCGCAGCCAGCCACAATGGTCCTCTTCAGGACAATCAACACACACACAACAATCCCATCCTGAACAACAGACAAACATTCATTGTTACAGCGCAGCCAGCCACAATGGTCCTCTTCAGAACAATCAACACACACACAACAATCCCATCCTGAACAACAAACAAACATTCATTGTTACAGCGCAGCCAGCCACAATGGTCCTCTTCAGAACAATCCACACACACACAACAACCCCATCCTGAACAACAGACAAACATTCATTGTTATAGCGCAGCCAGCCACACTGGACCTCTTCAGAACAATCCACACACACACAACAATCCCATCCTGAACAACAGACAAACATTCATTGTTATAGGGCAGCCAGCCACACTGGTCCTCTTCAGAACAATCAACACACACAACAATCCCATCCTGAACAACAGACAAACATTCATTGTTACAGCGCAGCCAGCCACACTGGTCCACTTCAGAACAATCAACACACACAACAATCCCATCCTGAACAACAGACAAACATTCATTGTTACAGCGCAGCCAGCCACACTGGTCCTCTTCAGAACAATCAACACACACAACAATCCCATCCTGAACAACAGACAAACATTCATTGTTATAGCGCAGCCAGCCACACTGGTCCTTTTCAGGACAATCCCACACACACAACAATCCCATCCTGAACAACAGACAAACATTCATTGTTATAGCGCAGCCAGCCACAATGGTCCTCTTCAGAACAATCAACACACACACAACAATCCCATCCTGAACAACAGACAAACATTCATTGTTACAGCGCAGCCAGCCACAATGGTCCTTTTCAGGACAATCAACACACACAACAATCCCATCCTGAACAACAGACAAACATTCATTGTTATAGCGCAGCCAGCCACACTGGTCCTTTTCAGGACAATCCACACACACACAACAATCCCATCCTGAACAACAGACAAACATTCATTGTTATAGCGCAGCCAGCCACAATGGTCCTCTTCAGGACAATCAACACACACACAACAATCCCATCCTGAACAACAGACAAACATTCATTGTTACAGCGCAGCCAGCCACAATGGTCCTCTTCAGGACAATCAACACACAACAACAATCCCATCCTGAACAACAAACAAACATTCATTGTTACAGCGCAGCCAGCCACAATGGTCCTCTTCAGAACAATCCACACACACACAACAACCCCATCCTGAACAACAGACAAACATTCATTGTTATAGCGCAGCCAGCCACTCTGGACCTCTTCAGAACAATCCACACACACACAACAATCCCATCCTGAACAACAGACAAACATTCATTGTTATAGGGCAGCCAGCCACACTGGTCCTCTTCAGAACAATCAACACACACAACAATCCCATCCTGAACAACAGACAAACATTCATTGTTACAGCGCAGCCAGCCACACTGGTCCACTTCAGAACAATCAACACACACAACAATCCCATCCTGAACAACAGACAAACATTCATTGTTACAGCGCAGCCAGCCACACTGGTCCTCTTCAGAACAATCAACACACACAACAATCCCATCCTGAACAACAGACAAACATTCATTGTTATAGCGCAGCCAGCCACACTGGTCCTTTTCAGGACAATCCACACACACACAACAATCCCATCCTGAACAACAGACAAACATTCATTGTTATAGCGCAGCCAGCCACAATGGTCCTCTTCAGAACAATCAACACACACACAACAATCCCATCCTGAACAACAGACAAACATTCATTGTTACAGCGCAGCCAGCCACAATGGTCCTTTTCAGGACAATCAACACACACACAACAATCCCATCCTGAACAACAGACAAACATTCATTGTTACAGCGCAGCCAGCCACAATGGTCCTCTTCAGAACAATCAACACACACACAACAATCCCATCCTGAACAACAGACAAACATTCATTGTTATAGCGCAGCCAGCCACACTGGACCTCTTCAGAACAATCAACACACACACAACAATCCCATCCTGAACAACAGACAAACATTCATTGTTATAGGGCAGCCAGCCACACTGGTCCTCTTCAGAACAATCAACACACACAACAATCCCATCCTGAACAACAGACAAACATTCATTGTTACAGCGCAGCCAGCCACAATGGTCCTCTTCAGAACAATCAACACACACACAACAATCCCATCCTGAACAACAGACAAACATTCATTGTTACAGCGCAGCCAGCCACACTGGTCCTCTTCAGAACAATCAACACACACAACAATCCCATCCTGAACAACAGACAAACATTCATTGTTATAGCGCAGCCAGCCACACTGGTCCTTTTCAGGACAATCCACACACACACAACAATCCCATCCTGAACAACAGACAAACATTCATTGTTATAGCGCAGCCAGCCACAATGGTCCTCTTCAGGACAATCAACACACACACAACAATCCCATCCTGAACAACAGACAAACATTCATTGTTATAGCGCAGCCAGCCACACTGGTCCTTTTCAGGACAATCCACACACACACAACAATCCCATCCTGAACAACAGACAAACATTCATTGTTATAGCGCAGCCAGCCACAATGGTCCTCTTCAGAACAATCAACACACACACAACAATCCCATCCTGAACAACAGACAAACATTCATTGTTACAGCGCAGCCAGCCACAATGGTCCTTTTCAGGACAATCAACACACACACAACAATCCCATCCTGAACAACAGACAAACATTCATTGTTACAGCGCAGCCAGCCACAATGGTCCTCTTCAGAACAATCAACACACACACAACAATCCCATCCTGAACAACAGACAAACATTCATTGTTATAGCGCAGCCAGCCACACTGGACCTCTTCAGAACAATCAACACACACACAACAATCCCATCCTGAACAACAGACAAACATTCATTGTTATAGGGCAGCCAGCCACACTGGTCCTCTTCAGAACAATCAACACACACAACAATCCCATCCTGAACAACAGACAAACATTCATTGTTACAGCGCAGCCAGCCACAATGGTCCTCTTCAGAACAATCAACACACACACAACAATCCCATCCTGAACAACAGACAAACATTCATTGTTACAGCGCAGCCAGCCACACTGGTCCTCTTCAGAACAATCAACACACACAACAATCCCATCCTGAACAACAGACAAACATTCATTGTTATAGCGCAGCCAGCCACACTGGTCCTTTTCAGGACAATCCACACACACACAACAATCCCATCCTGAACAACAGACAAACATTCATTGTTATAGCGCAGCCAGCCACAATGGTCCTCTTCAGGACAATCAACACACACACAACAATCCCATCCTGAACAACAGACAAACATTCATTGTTACAGCGCAGCCAGCCACAATGGTCCTCTTCAGAACAATCAACACACACACAACAATCCCATCCTGAACAACAAACAAACATTCATTGTTACAGCGCAGCCAGCCACAATGGTCCTCTTCAGAACAATCCACACACACACAACAACCCCATCCTGAACAACAGACAAACATTCATTGTTATAGCGCAGCCAGCCACACTGGACCTCTTCAGAACAATCCACACACACACAACAATCCCATCCTGAACAACAGACAAACATTCATTGTTATAGGGCAGCCAGCCACACTGGTCCTCTTCAGAACAATCAACACACACAACAATCCCATCCTGAACAACAGACAAACATTCATTGTTACAGCGCAGCCAGCCACACTGGTCCACTTCAGAACAATCAACACACACAACAATCCCATCCTGAACAACAGACAAACATTCATTGTTACAGCGCAGCCAGCCACACTGGTCCTCTTCAGAACAATCAACACACACAACAATCCCATCCTGAACAACAGACAAACATTCATTGTTATAGCGCAGCCAGCCACACTGGTCCTTTTCAGGACAATCCACACACACACAACAATCCCATCCTGAACAACAGACAAACATTCATTGTTATAGCGCAGCCAGCCACAATGGTCCTCTTCAGAACAATCAACACACACACAACAATCCCATCCTGAACAACAGACAAACATTCATTGTTACAGCGCAGCCAGCCACAATGGTCCTTTTCAGGACAATCAACACACACAACAATCCCATCCTGAACAACAGACAAACATTCATTGTTACAGCGCAGCCAGCCACAATGGTCCTCTTCAGAACAATCCACACACAACAATCCCATCCTGAACAACAGACAAACATTCATTGTTACAGCGCAGCCAGCCACAATGGTCCTCTTCAGAACAATCAACACACACACAACAATCCCATCCTGAACAACAGACAAACATTCATTGTTATAGCGCAGCCAGCCACAATGGTCCTTTTCAGGACAATCCACACACACACAACAATCCCATCCTGAACAACAGACAAACATTCATTGTTACAGCGCAGCCAGCCACAATGGACCTCTTCAGAACAATCCACACACACACAACAATCCCATCCTGAACAACAGACAAACATTCATTGTTACAGCGCAGCCAGCCACAACGGTCCTTTTCAGAACAATCCACACACACACAACAATCCCATCCTGAACAACAGACAAACATTCATTGTTATAGCGCAGCCAGCCACAATGGTCCTTTTCAGAACAATCCACACACACACAACAATCCCATCCTGAACAACAGACAAACATTCATTGTTACAGGGCAGCCAGCCACATTGGACCTCTTCAGAACAATCCATACACAACAATCCCATCCTGAACAACAGACAAACATTCATTGTTACAGCGCAGCCAGCCACAATGGACCTCTTCAGAACAATCCACACACAACAATCCCATCCTGAACAACAGACAAACACTCATTGTTATAGGGCAGCCAGGCACACTGGACCTTTTCAAAACAATCCACACACACAATCCCATCCTGAACAACAGACAAACGGGAAAGACAAAAAAAAGAAAAACAATAACTACACGTTTTCAATGATTGATAAATAACATGGCAGCTTCACTGTGTAAACCATCCACTGATCAATGCAGATAAAGCAAGGCTGCACTGACAGTGCCAGTCATTGCTCTTAGTCATTTTTCACTCTAAAATTGAAAGAAAAAAAAACGTAAATTAAAAACAAACAAAAACTCCAAATGAACGCAAGCCCCCCTCCCCCCCCCCCCCCCCCCAGAATGACACAAAAAGAGACATGGCCAGTCATAGCACAACAGACAGCTAGTGTCCACACTGGATTGCTTGTACAGACTGTACAGTCTCACTTACCAGATGTTAAATTACAAACAACCATCTCCCTCACCCTGCCCCACCCCCCCTTTCCCCCCTCCCTACACACATACCCCTAGAAAAAAAATCTGGCATGTTAGAAGTTATGTACAGCGGAAATTAGCTGCAAACATTTTAAGACAGGAGAATGGACCTCTGAACATGCTGAAAAAAAAGTAGATAGTAAAGAAAGACTCTCTCTCGCTTACTTACTCCCCCCCACCTCACACACAAATATACAAAGTGACAGGAAAGAGGACCTTGGAAGTCCTTACTACAAACTTCCAGCAGGCATGAATATAAACCTGTGCTGAAAAATCCCACAGCATCCCACAACAGCATACTCCAGTTACATCCCACAACAGCATACTCCAGTTACATCCCACAACAGCATACTCCAGTTACAGCTCTCTGTCGTTCCATGAAGAAAAGCAGCCATGCACACAAACCTGATAAATCTTAACCATGTAGCACACAAACCTGATAAATCTTAACCATGTAGCACACAAACCTGATAAATCTTAACCATGTAGCACACAAACCTGATAAATCTTGATGATGTAGGCCAAGAACGACAACGTCTTGATCTGAGCAGCTATGAAATCCACAAACACTTCTCTGTTGAAACTGGGATTCTCTCTGAAATGTGCACAAGAAGCAGTTTAAAGGCTCATGATAAAAAGAAGTGACAACAATCGGGAAGACTAGGACAATGAATCATGCGGGGATAATGACAAAGCTGAATTCTTTTTTCTTTTTAATCTCTCTCCCCAGTTTTATGGTCATCCTAACCATCAATGGCACCATTCATGCTAAGTAAGAATGTAGCATGTGTTTGGTTAGGTCAGTATCAGAAAAAAACACACAAACAGATTTCCAACAGCTCACGAGACATGTGGGGTCTGGGACATGATGCAATGGCTCATGGGAATGACAAAATAAAACAGATTTAGAAGAGAAATTATCACTATTCTGCCAGACAAAAGGGACAAAAAAATGACAAGACAAAACATGACGCATTTCAACCTCTTTGTCTTCTTCAGGCAAGATAAACACCATTCAGACAATGAAAACAAAGAAGGAATAAAAACTTTCTTTCTCAAACTGGGTGCAAAATGGACGTTGATTTATAAGTGACAGCTCATTCTCCATTTTCATTGTCCTGAACGTTGTTTATCTTCCCTGAAGAAGACCAAAGTAGTTGAAACGCATCATGTTTTGTCTTGTAATTTGTTTGTACCTTTTGTCTAGCAGAATAAATATAATTTCTCTTCTAAATTCATTTCAGTTTCCACCTGCAGTCACCTCACTTTGAAACTAAAACAAAAGAGATCAAGAGAAGGACAACTGGCAGGAAAGAGCCAGACACAACAGTGACAACAGAAGACAAGACGATGCAGGAACCAATATCCAATAACTCGCACGACACAACAGATGACAAAACACAGCAGAAGGGAAGACATACTAGTTCCAAGCTGCCAACCTCTGAGAAGATTTTTGAAAATTGAGAACAATTTCTGACAGCTGAGAGGAATGCATAAGCTACTGCACCCAAAACAAAACAATGACATTCCAGACACTTTATTGTCTTTCCTTTTGTCACGCTCTTTCATGGAATCACTGTCTCAGCCAATACATTGTTGCTCTTTTACATTTTTGAAGCATACTGTAAGTAAACTTCATCATATGACCTGGGTCATTTTGCTACTCAGAATCATCAGTGCCTCTGTTGTGTCTTGAGCCGAGGAGGGACAAGAATCTGTAAGGTTCTTCCTGACACAACTGAACACTTTCACTGGCCAAACTGCTGACTGGGATCAGCAGCACTCCCATCATGACAGCAGAAAGCAACCTAAATCTGCACTTCTAATTTTTTTCTTCTTTTCTGCCTCAGGGCTGATCGGTCTAGCAGGTCATTTCGACAACATGGCAGCAGAAGAAGCTGTACCGGAAGTAAGTTTCCAAACAGCTCTTTGGCTAAACAAACAGCAGATGTGTGAACACTGCGAATAAACAAACTTCTTTTCACAATCAGATTTTTTCAATGTGAAGCAGAATAGCGGAATGACGTACATTTGAGAATAACAAATTCCGCTGAAAGCGGGACAGTCTGCAGCTGCGCTAGTTGGACAGAGAAGACAGAGAAGAGCAGACAGGACGACCAGCCTGTAGCCACTCACAGGACACAGAGAAGACAGAGAAGAGCAGACAGGACGACCAGCCTGTAGCCACTCACAGGACACAGAGAAGACAGAGAAGAGCAGACAGGACGACCAGCCTGTAGCCACTCACAGGACACAGAGAAGACAGAGAAGAGCAGACAGGACGACCAGCCTGTAGCCACTCACAGGACACAGAGAAGACAGAGAAGAGCAGACAGGACGACCAGCCTGTAGCCACTCACAGGACACAGAGAAGACAGAGAAGAGCAGACAGGACGACCAGCCTGTAGCCACTCACAGGACACAGAGAAGACAGAGAAGAGCAGACAGGACGACCAGCCTGTAGCCACTCACAGGACACAGAGAAGACAGAGAAGAGCAGACAGGACGACCAGCCTGTAGCCACTCACAGGACACAGAGAAGACAGAGAAGAGCAGACAGGACGACCAGCCTGTAGCCACTCACAGGACACAGAGAAGACAGAGAAGAGCAGACAGGACGACCAGCCTGTAGCCACTCACAGGACATGGGCTGGGGGCTGCAGGGTGATGGTGTTCATGATGAGGGGGATGAACTCGATCATGTCGGGCTGGACCTGGGTCTTGTACAGCTGGTACATCAGCACCACGATGATGGGCAGCTCTGCCAGCACCTTCAGCGACTGCACCCCACGCGGGATGATGTTGTACTGTAACACAGGAATGATACAATGTTGTACTGTAACACAGGAATGATACAATGTTGTACTGTAACACAGACAGATACAATGTTGTACTGTAACACAGACAGATACAATGTTGTACTGTAACACAGGGCAGATACAATGTTGTACTGAAACACCACACAGACAGATACAATGTTGTACTGAAACACCACACAGACAGATACAATGTTGTACTGAAACATCACACAGACAGATACAATGTTGTACTGAAACACCACACAGACAGATACAATGTTGTACTGAAACACCAGACAGACAGATACAATGTTGTACTGAAACACCACACAGACAGATATAATGTTGTACTGAAATACCACACAGACAGATACAATGTTGTACTGAAATGCCACACAGACAGATACAATGTTGTACTGAAACATCACACAGACAGATACAATGTTGTACTGGAACACAGGACAGATACGATGTTGTAATGCAACACAGACAGATACAATGTTGTACTGCAACACAGGACAGATCAATACGATGTTGCACTGTAACAATACACAGACAGACATGACTACACCCCGCGCAGGAAGATGTTGTACTGCAACACAGGACAGGCCGATACAATGTTGTACTGCAACACAGGACAGACAGATACAATGTTGTACTGCAACATAGGACAGACAGATACAATGTTGTACTGCAACACAGGACAGACCGATACAATGTTGTAATGCAACACAGGAGACAGATACGATGTTGTACTGCAACACAGGACAGACAGATATGGGGAGTTTGTGTTATACTCCCTGTTTGGCTAGTATACTTACCATGTCAGACCATAGCATTCAACGGCAGTTAGCCAGCTCTGTCAGGCCGAATTTTTTCCGTGGCCAATGCAGTCATAAGACAGTCACGTGATGTCACCCCACTTCCGGCCCCGGAAGAAGCCAGTGTCAACTTCCTATAAGTCATTCAGCGAGGCCTGGTGTATGGTGACCCCGAGAACCTTGGCGCCAGAGGGGAAGGTAGGGAGGGAATTAGAGTCTGACATGGTAAGTATACTAGCCAAACAGGGAGTATAACACAAACTCCCCATTTTGGCGTCATATACTTTACCATGTCAGACCATAGCAGAATTTAAAGGAATCGGAGGAGGGCGAGCGCCCTAGTGGTTCTTGGGGTTGACCGATATGGCTGCATTGGCCGCCACAAAGGAAATCCCCTTAGACCCATCAGCTCTGGTCATGCGGATATCCCTCAGGTAAAAATTAATGAAGGGATTTTCCGAACGCCAGTAGGCTGCCTCCAGCAGGTGGCGCACGGGGACAGAGTACTGGAACGCTGTGGAAGTGGCCAGTGCTCTGACCTCGTGGGCCCTGGGTGATAGGACAGGGAGATCCTTGTACGCCTGAGCGTAGGTAGATCTCACCGTCTTGGAGAGCCACCTGGAGATAGTTCCCGCCGAGATATCTCTAGTATTGTTGGGGTTGAGGGAGATAAGGAGTCGTCTCTGGGAGGAGCGCCTGGGGCGTGTGCGTTCCCAGTAGTACCTGAGACACCTGGAGGGGCAAAGGTCCATGTCTCCATCTTTTTCTCCCTTTCCCAAGATGTCAGAACTCCGGAAGGAACTTGAGAGAGACTGAGCCGTCCCTGTGGAAGGCGATATCTGTGGGGTCACCGCTGAGGGCGTGAATCTCACTTCGTCTTCTGGCCGAGGCCAGGGCGAGGAGAAAGGTGGTCTTAAAGGAGAGGAGGTCAAAAGGAATAGAAGCAATGGGTTCAAAAGGGGTTTTTCTGAGGGCATCGAGGACCGTAAAAAGGTCCCAGAGGGGAATGCGCCTAGGGGACTGAGCTTCCGTAGAGCAACTCCTCTAGACACCTCTCTGAGGAGAAAGTCATTGTCAAAAGAAGGGCCCCCCAGTTGACGAATGGTAGTGCAGATAGCTGATCTGTAGCCCCGAATGGAGCCAGCCGACAGCTTAAGGGAAGAGGATAGGTGGGAGAGGAAATTTCCTATTTGGATGTTGGAGGGGCAGTCATGGGGAACAGAGTTATCTGAGCACCAGGTTATCCATCTCTCCCAACGGTAGTTGTAGAGGGATTCGGTGCTGGCTCTGCGAGATGCCGAGGCGAAGTCCCGTAATCCCTGAGAGGCCCCTGCCCCGGCTAGTGTGTCTAGGACGGACTGGGGTCTCTCCGAGTGGGGGGTAGATGCAGATGTTCGCAGTTGGGCTGGCATAGAAGCCACGCGTGTAGGCGAAGCATCTTGGGATTGGAGTGAGGAAGACCTGACCGGGGTTGTCTCAGCATGTCCCAGCGAGGGCTGAGCCGGAGGGGGGGAACGTGGGTGAGGGACTTGGGGTCCGGGAACCAAGACTGGGTCGGCCACCATGGCGTTACGAGGATCAGCCTGGGTCTTTCCAGCCTTGCCTTCCTGATCACCTTGTGTAGGATGGGGAAGGGGGGAAAGGCATACGCCAGTAGGCCCGTCCCGGGGAGGGATAGTGCGTCGACTGCATCCGCCTGGGGATCTGGAACGGGAGAGACGTACAGGGGCAGGTGATGGTTGAAGCTGGTGGCAAACAGGTCGATCATGGGCACAAACCAATGGTTGCGCGACACCAGCGAAGGAGGGCCTCTGTTCTGAGGGAGAGGCCTATGGAGCGGGCCTCTCCCCTTTGTTGACATAGCAAGCTACCGACGTATTGTCCGTGAGGAGGAGAACAAGTCGGTGCGCGACCTTGTGCTGGAGTTGGAGAAGGGCTAGCCTGACCGCTTCCAGCTCCCACTCCCCGAGGCGTGACTGTCCTCCACGTGGGCCCCCCAGCCCAAGTTGGAGGCGTCTGTATAAAGTTCCAGTGGTTGGGTTGGGTTGGGAGGGAGATGGGGACCCCGGTGGAGAGAGTGGCTGGAGTGAGCCGCTCCTCCGTCGCCGAAATGAACCAGTGTCCGAGGGGAATGACCTGGTCCCAGCGGTCGGAGGTCTGTGACAAACGTCGGCGGAATTCCCTCTGAAGTTGGCGTTTGGGGACCCGCCGCAGGGGAATGAGGGGAGACAGGGACTCCATCATTCCTAGGAGGGAGGACAGGGTTCTGGCCGAGGTGTGGGGTGCCTGTGACAGGCAGGAGATGAGGTCCACTATGCGTGCAGGCCTCTCCGGGGTCTGCCAGACGAACCGTAGGAATCGTCTGTGGGCCGGGTGAATCAGGATCTGAAAAATAGGCGTCCTTCAGGTCTACGGATGTGGCCCAGTCGCGATGATGGATGGAGTCTCGGATCTGGGTGGGGGTCTCCATCTTGAACTTGGTGGGCCTGAGGAACTTGTTGAGGGGCGAAAGATCTAGAATGGGCCTCCATCCTCCCGAGGCTTTTGGGATCACAAAGAGTAGAAGCCGGGGTTTGGGTGGGAAATCTCCGAGATGGCCCCTCTTTTGAGGAGGTCTTGGACTTCCGTGCGAAGAGCTTCTGCTTTGGCGGGGGAGGGTTCGTTGGGGGAGGGAGGGGGAGATAGCATGAGGGGGGGGACGCTCGTGGGCCCAAGGAAGGCGAAACCCTTCCTGTAGCACCGCCACTATCCAGGGGTGAGGCGTATGCGTCTCCACTGGTGGGCATGCCGGGAGAGGCTGCCCGCCAGGGGGGGCGAGGGTCTGGGCTGGTGGGTGGGGGATAGGGCGAGGGGGGGTGCTACCTGATCTAAGTCCCCCTCGGGCTGTCTCCCTAGTCAGCTCCGGGAGCGTGACTGTTGGCCTAACCGAAAATTTTGCTGATGGGGTTTTGGCTTAGGCCTTGGGAGAAGATTAGGTCGCTTGGCGGGCCGTGCGGTGCGGGAAGGCGATTGTCTGGGATAGGGTCTGTGCCTGGGGAAGGAACGAAGTGGGGGTCTAGCAGGGCGTGGCGGTGGCCTGGGCGCAAAGGACACAGCCTGCTTGCGTTCCTCAACTGCTTGTGCTATGACGTCAGCCGAGTAGTCGCCAAAGAGCGACTGGACCTGGCCCGGGATGCATCGCAGGGCTGCCTTAAGCGTCGGGGAGAGAGAGGTCCGCGCCAGCACGGCCTCTCTCGCGACCAACAAGCAGTTGAAGTGGCTTCTGGCTGCGCTGTCCGCCGCAGCCGAAAGGTGATGCGAAATCCTGTTAACTAGGTGTCGCATGAAAGGATCGCTGAACAAGCGAGGGTCAGGCTCTTGGTGCGCCTCAGAGCCCGGGTCCCCCGGTACTGGGATGGCACCATCGTCCTCCGGCCATAGAGCCTCCGCTCGCTGAAGGGGCATGTCCAAGTAGGTGTGTCCCGCCGTGGTGTGGAGGATGCCCATCCTGGCTACTCGGACCCATTCCTTTAGGTTCTTAAAGGAGATGGCGCCGGAAGTAGGGGGGGGCAGGTGGGGGATCAACCGACGGTCCGACTGGGAAATGCCCATCTCCCTGGTCACGGGATTGTCCGTAAACAAGGAGGCGACTGAGGGGTTCTTGGGTAGATTGGTCTAGATCTCTGGGCCGGGGGAGAGGGAGAGAAATTCGTCAGCGGGTGCGGCCTCCCTCCTAACGAGGTCTGGTCGCCACCGTTCTATCGTGCGGACATCGTACAATGAGGTGGGGGCTAGCTCCTCGTCATCGTCCGCCTCAGGGAGGTACTGGTCCTGAGAGGGTTCATAGCACCCGTCTTCAGGAGGTAAGTCGAGGGGTGCCTGTAGTGTGTCCCCGGTGGCCCTATAATCGGCGGCCGGGACATCGTCCTGCCGATAGGACAGCGCCCGAGGAGGGAGACCAAGGTCGACCCAGGTAAGTGAGGCCGGGTGCCACATTCGACCATGTAGCTGGTCGTGCTGGGTGTTGGCGTTAAGCCACTGGTCTCTCTCGGGGGCATAGAGCCACCGGTCCCCGGGGAGGTAAACGGGCTGTGGCGGCCCTGGGGAAAAACCATGGTAGGTAGGCCGCACTCAAGGTCTGACCAGCGCGTTGGGCGAATGCGTAGGTCAGACATCCGCCGAGTCGTAGCCACGAGACCCTCTTCTTCTTGTAGGCAGAAAGTCCCCGGGGACCCGGGTAACCTGAATCACTGTTGGGGGGGGGCTTGAGAGGCCGTGGCCTGTCGTCCCCGTCCAGGTCCGTGCACTGCACCATACACGTCCTTGGAATGGGCCTGGGAGGGCCATAATGGTATGGAGGAGGATGCGGAAGTCGAGCCCCCAACCCGCGAAAGTGCGGATTGGTCAGGATGCGGTCCCGTGTTCCTCCCCCTGGAGGAATATGTCAGGTTACCCTTGGTCCCGCTGGTAGATCCTCCCCCCGGAGGAGCGGGACCGCGGACGTTGCCCAAATGGGGATCCGAAAGGTCGGTTCCCCAACGTCCAATACCCCTAGGGAAGAAGGTGACGTTCGATCGGGGTAGGTCGACCGTCCTTGTGCATGGGCACGGCCGGGCCCATGGCGCGGCGTGACCGCACGCCCAGGATTATGGACACCACCGAGGTCGTGCGTCGGGGTGACCATAAGGCTGCTTCCGGAGTCGAAGCGCTCCTCGAGCTCAGGTGTTGGCTGCACCTGTGCCCGGTGGGGCCGAGCGCTATGAGTGCACGTATCAATTTGGGGGAAAAAGAGATACGTGACTCATCAAGGCGAGTGACGGATGGTGATTCCATCCCAGATCCGTCACCCGTGCTGGTCCGCGGCTCGGCAAGGTGCCCCGGGGGCCGAGATTCGCGTGACTCAGCATGATAGTTAGAAGTCTCCGAGCGAGTCCGTAGGCTAGAGGGCAAGCTGGCCGATGGAGAAGGGGTGGGGGAGGGCGAATTCCGTTGGCTAGTCTTTGCTCGGCCGGGCCCCTTGAGGGGAGCCTTGCCATTAGACTTTCTGGGCAGCACCTTGAGGGGAGCTTTGCCCTTAGACTAGCAGGCAGATCAAATGAAAGGCATTTTGAAATGGTGGCCGCTTGCCTATCAGCCTTGGGACGCCGCGGTCGTGCGTCCGTCGGTTTGGTAGACGAGGAAGATCACGCGTCCCTTCCGCGGAGAAGTCGTCTCTGTCTACCCGAACCGTACGTTCATCAGTGCGAACGGATTGCTCCGAGATGGAATCGACCCGCGGGTTCTCCGGAAATTGAGCGAACTCCGAGCAGTGGAGTGGCTCGACCCGGCGGTGTGTCCTTCACCATGTTGGGCACAGGTGGATAGAGCAAACCCGGAACACACGACCGCAAAGAGGAGACAAGGTGGCCGATCGAGAAAATCAATTAATCTCGATCGTCCGTGTGGTGTCGTGCAAAGTGCTCGAGAGATCGACTGAAAACTCGAACTACCCGTACACGCCACCGGTCGTGTGACTGGTATGGCTATTAATAGCAATCTCTACACGTGGAGTATCACTGTGTATAGGTGTGATAGTTCTTGGGCACTAAATCTTAATAAGCAGATCAGTGTCACACACCCTTACTCGAACACGTTCTACCTGTGAAGGGTAAAGAGTACAGGTGTGATAGTTATTGAGCCCTAAACCTTAATAAGCGGAACCAGCACAAAATGCGTGCTGAACCCGAGGCTCGGCAATATGGTGGGGGAACACGACCGGCGAGCGGTGCCGACGATCGCGAGTAACAAAGTCGCGAGAGTGCCGGTAAAAGAGACAAATCTTTAATAAATACGCTCCCGAGAGTGCCGGTAAAAGAGACAAATCTTTTAATAAATACGCTCCCACCAAGAGCCTCACACGGCAAAAATACTCAGGGTCTAGTGCAAGCCGGAACCAGCACAAAATGCGTGCTGAACCCGAGGCTCGGCAATATGGTGGGGGAACACGACCGGCGAGCGGTGCCGACGATCGCGAGTAACAAAGTCGCGGGAGTGCCGGTAAAAGAGACAAATCTTTTAATAAATACGCTCCCGAGAGTGCCGGTAAAAAGACAAATCTTTTGATAAATACGCTCCCACCAAGAGCCTCACATTTGCAAGCCACAACTGAATCAAGTATAGAACAAAACACAGCAAAGTTAACACAAAGGCAAGTATAGGCGAGACAGAGCACAAGACTTATCTTGCTTTGACGGCAGGCCGAAGATGAATGACTTATAGGAAGTTGACACTGGCTTCTTCCGGGGCCGGAAGTGGGGTGACATCACGTGACTGTCTTATGACTGCATTGGCCACGGAAAAAATTCGGCCTGACAGAGCTGGCTAACTGCCGTTGAATGCTATGGTCTGACATGGTAAAGTATATGACGCCAAAACAATGTTGTAATGCAACACAGGACAGACCGATACAATGGTGTAATGCAACACAGGAGACAGATACGACGTTGTACTGCAACACAGGACAGACAGATACAATGTTGTACTGCAACACAGGACAGACAGATACAATGTTGTAATGCAACACAGGACAGACAGATACAATGTTGTACTGGAACACAGGACAGACAGATACAATGTTGTACTGGAACACAGGACAGACAGATGCAATGTTGTACTGGAACACAGGACGGACAGATACAATGTTGTACTGGAACAATACACAGACAGATACAATGTTGTAATGCAACACAGGACAGACAGATACAATGTTGTACTGCAACACAGGACAGACAGATACAAAGTTGTACTGCAACACAGGACAGACAGATACAATGTTGTACTGAAACACCACACAGATACAATGTTGTACTGGAACAATACACAGACAGATACAATGTTGTACTGGAACACCACACAGACAGATACAATGTTGTACTGGAACAATACACAGACAGATACAATGTTGTACTGGAACAATACACAGACAGATACAATGTTGTACTTGAACACAGGACAGACAGATACAATGTTGTACTGAAACACAGGACAGACAGATACAATGTTGTACTGAAACACCACACAGACAGATACAATGCTGTACTGGAACAATACACAGACTGATACAATGTTGTACTGGAACACAGGACAGACAGATACAATGTTGTACTGAAACACCAGACAGACAGATACAATGTTGTACTGAAACAACACAAAGACAGATACAATGTTGTACTGAAACACCACACAGACAATGTTGTACTGAAACACAGGACAGACAGATACAATGTTGTACTGAAACACCACACAGACAGATACAATGCTGTACTGGAACAATACACAGACTGATACAATGTTGTACTGGAACACAGGACAGACAGATACAATGTTGTACTGAAACACCACACAGACAGATACAATGTTGTACTGAAACACCACAAGGACAGATATAATGTTGTACTGAAAGTACCAGACAGACAGATACAATGTTGTACTGAAACACCACAAAGACAGATACAATGCTGTACTGCAACACATGAGAGATACAATGTTGTACTGAAACACCACACAGACAGATACCACTGCACCCTGTGCGGGATGATGCTGTACTGCAACACATGAGAGACACAATGTTGTACTGAAACACCACACAGACAGATACCACTGCACCCTGTGCGGGATGATGCTGTACTGCAACACATGAGAGACACAATGTTGTACTGAAACACCACACAGACAGATACCACTGCACCCTGTGCGGGATGATGCTGTACTGCAACACATGAGAGATACAATGTTGTACTGAAACACCACACAGACAGATACCACTGCACCCTGTGCGGGATGATGCTGTACTGCAACACATGAGAGACACAATGTTGTACTGAAACACCACACAGACAGATACCACTGCACCCTGTGCGGGATGATGCTGTACTGCAACACATGAGAGATACAATGTTGTACTGAAACACCACACAGACAGATACCACTGCACCCTGTGCGGGATGATGCTGTACTGCAACACATGAGAGACACAATGTTGTACTGAAACACCACACAGACAGATACCACTGCACCCTGTGCGGGATGATGCTGTACTGCAACACATGAGAGACACAATGTTGTACTGAAACACCACACAGACAGATACCACTGCACCCTGTGCGGGATGATGCTGTACTGCAACACATGAGAGACACAATGTTGTACTGAAACACCACACAGACAGATACCACTGCACCTGTGCGGGATGATGCTGTACTGCAACACATGAGAGATACAATGTTGTACTGAAACACCACACAGACAGATACCACTGCACCCTGTGCGGGATGATGCTGTACTGCAACACATGACAAAGTCAGATAATATCACTTACATCCCAGCCAACTGCAAAGGGCCATATCAAGGCTGTCACCGTGTTGAAGTCAACTCACAAGTCACTGCTTAAAAAAAAAAAAGCTCATTCACACAACCCTTTAAACACACACTGGAAATTTTGTCAAGAATCTTTCCTCCGTAAAATCTTAGATCTGATGAAAAATGTTGATCTCTCTCAGAAATTCAAAGATCACATAAAGTGGGCCATCTCTGAACAAGGTTTTCATGGAGTCTGCTTATGTTTATGTCTTACATTATTATGCAAGTCTCAACACTCTAAAAGAACATGATTCACTATGAGTGGTACATGACATGGAATGCACCAAAGAGCTCCTTCACCTTTGAAAAGATAAGAATGGATGTAAAAGGAGTGGCTTGTATGCAAACGGCACAAAACTGTTTCTTCTTTACAGCCACCTCAGGAAAATGGTAAAAACTCTTTCAGGTTTGGATGAATTTTAAATAGTCTGTTATCCGTCTGCAAGTTCCATTCCTCTTGCCAGAGGTCTTTGACATAAGCCTGGGTTTGGGGTTTCAGATCAGTGTCAGGGATAATACCGACTATCCCACAGGATAATTATATACTGAAACACCAGACAGACAGATACTATCTCATAGGATGACGATGTAGTGAAACACCAGACAGACAGATACTAACTATCCCACAGGATAATTATATACTGAAACACCAGACAAACAGACACTGACTATCTCATAGGATGACGTTGTACTAAAACACAAGGTTCAGTTTCAGTTTCATCAAGGAGGTGTCAATGCATCTGGACTAGTCCATATACACTACACCACATCCGTTTTGAGACCACACTGCGCATGATTTAACTCTCTTGACAAGCGCACACCCGCTAGCGCCCAACCAGAAATCACACAGCCAAAAGGCTGAGCACCTGCCAGCGCCCGGTAAAACACGTGGCAACAATGGGCGCCGCCATGTTTCTCGTAGAAAAGGAAGTCTCGCGAGAATGTGACTTCCTTCTTCCTGTAGCCATTTACTTCCGTTTGCAAAAAACCGCGAGTCAATATGTGCCGTAGTTCTCGAGTTAGGAATTTTTTAAGTTTTGTGGTCGAAATGCTGTTTTTCACCATGGCTAACCTTGATTTCTGCCGTTCTATAATGAAATTTAGTGATGAAGATACTGTGATTTGTAGGATTTCAACGTAAGACTTAGTGAAAGTGCTGGGTAATGAAGCTTAGAGTGACCTAGATTTCGACTGGGATGAGGTTCAAGATATGATAAACAACGATTCGGAAGAAAGTTCTGAAGAAGAAGATTTTTTTTTTCCTGAGTAAATGGCTCAGGTGACATTCTTCAAACTTATGATATAGCAACATATATACTCGTAGGAATTTTTAAAATTATTTTCATTTCATTATTTCCTTTCCTCTCTTTGAAATTAATTTTTAAATTCGGTAACCATGTTCAAATTACGGAGTTACTTATCTTGCCGATGGTTTTCGGCGTAACTAAGCTCAGGTAAGTGCATACTGAAGAGGGTTAAAGCACATGGATAGATGAATTCATGATTAAGATGAGAGAATTGAAGAAGATGGTCTTGTGGCTACGACTTAGCAGATGTCTGACCTATGCATTAGCCTGATGCGCTGGTCAGACCTTGAGTAACGTGCCTAACACTGGCTGTGCCATAATCATCGTTGCTGAAACACAAGACAGAAAGATACGGACTATTCCTCACGATGAAAATGGACTGAAACACAAGACAGACCAGCCGCTATGGCAAAGTGGTTAGTGTCGTCGACTCCCGGCTGACAGGTCATGGTCAGAGCCATGTGGGGTTGTTCTGCCCTGACTGTCTCCTACCCAGAGTTAAGTCTGCTACTGGCTCAACTGGAAAGACTGGGACCACACAATCAAGTTTCACACACTTCATGGATGTGTCTCTGAGAGTGTTGCTCAAATTTTCTGACCAAACACTGCAGGTGTCTGTATCTCTCGGGCCTGGTTGATGCCAGAAGATATGAACGTAAGCGTAGTGTACAGCCCTGTCACGCAGTCTCAGACAAGAATGGAAATCAGCAACATCATCTTCATTATTCTCATCCTCAACAATCAGCATTAAATAAAAAAGTCTTACGTTCTTTGGTCCTTCGGCATTAAATAAAAAAAGCCTTATGTTCTGTGGTCCTTTGGCATTAAATAAAAAAGTCTTATGTTCTGTGGTCCTTCCTGGACTGCTCTCATGGTGAGCTCAGTTTCCACGTCACCTCTCCATACTTTGGTCTGTTGGGGTCTCCGACATGAGTGACCTTATTGGAACCATCAGTGGATGAACGTGGTGGCACCCTCCAGAGGGAACTCTCCCTCACGTTGGCTCCGCAGCTAACCTATGACGTCATCAGGAAGGAGCTCAGTAGGTGGTGTCCTGCATATGCCGCATGAGAACAGACAACACGGAACACCACTGAGGTGACTCAGCAGCAGTGCAGTGTCTCCTCTGGTGGGTTGCCTCATGACGACTTGACATCCACTGTTCCGTTTCCACTGCCGGGGCTTGGGCTGTGGTGGAACTTGGCCAGGCTGAGGCCATGGGCTGGGTGGGAGGGGGAGGGGCAGGTGGGGTGGAGGGTGCAGAATGAGCTGCAAAGGGGAAAGTGATCGCCCCTGTCGCTTTCATTTCTGATAGTGACGCCTGTCTCCGATTGACTTGCTTTTCTGGTACATGCCATTCTGTTTGCTCCACATTTAGGAAGATATATGAAACAACACTAACAAGACAGAGCAATACTAAATAACTAAATCTTCCACAGGATGATGATGTTCTGGAACACTGAATGGCTCTACACTCCACAAGATGATGATGTCCATAGTTGCCGAAAGAATCAACACTGACTACACATCTGCCCATGGAACTAATTAGTGCCCAGCACCATATGAAAGCACACTGAATGATGTCCAACAAATCCTAAATCAATCACCATAAATCTGGTAATTTAAAATTGCGCATGAATATTCAATAAACACTTTCTGCCGTTAGCTCTACAAGTAGTCCATTTATAAGAGACTCTTTGAAAGTGAATGTTTCACTAGAACTCTTGATCCAAATCAAGCACCTAACTTCCATCAAGACAATAACATACATGAATAGAGAAAAAAAAAAAACTACCATACAAATTAGATAAGATGAATCACAACTGGTTAATACCAACGACTCCAGACAACCAATGATACAGGTCATGAAGAAAGAAGAGAGGTGAAAGGTGAACAAGCCGGTGACTTTAAACTCTGCTCACCGTGACGTTCTGCTGATCGCTGTTCTTCTTCTCCGTCACCACGGGCGTCATGGTGTAGATGTCGTTCAGCCACAGCTCCACGTTGATCTCCGACATGTCCTTCACCTTGCGCTGACCCCGCACCTCGAATATCTTGCTGAGGTGCGTGGGCAACGTGCCGTAGATCCTCTTCACAAAGTCCAAAAAGTCCTGAATCTGAAGTGGGAAGAAACATTCAAAAGGATTGGTGTATTTCCTTGATCTTCTGCACAATTCCTGCTAGCTATCCGCAGCAGATATCACTAGGGCAGAGAATGTCTCCGCTGTGGTGTACAGGGGGAATATCACTGCTAGCTACCCGCAGCTGATATCACTAGGGCAGAGAATGTCTCCGCTGTGGTGTACAGGGGGAATATCACTGCTAGCTACCCGCAGCTGATATCACTAGGGCAGAGAATGTCTCCGCTGTGGTGTACAGGGGGAATATCACTGCTAGCTACCCGCAGCAGATATCACTAGGGCAGATAATGTCTCCGCTGTGGTGTACTGGGGGAATATCACTGCTAGCTACCCGCAGCAGATATCACTGGGACAGAGAATGTCTCCGCTGTGGTGTACAGGGGGAATATCACTGCTAGCTACCCGCAGCAGATATCACTAGGGCAGAAAATGTCTCCGCTGTGGTGTACAGGGAGAATATCACTGCTAGCTATCCGCAGCAGATATCACTAGGGCAGAAAATGTCTCCGCTGTGGTGTACAGGGGGAATATCACTGCTAGCTATCCGCAGCAGATATCACTAGGACAGAGAATGTCTCCGCTGTGGTGTACAGGGGGAATATCACTGCTAGCTATCCGCAGCAGATATCACTAGGGCAGAGAATGTCTCCGCTGTGGTGTACAGGGGAATATCACTGCTAGCTACCCGCAGCAGATATCACTAGGGCAGAAAATGTCTCCGCTGTGGTGTACAGGGGGAATATCACTGTTAGCTACCCGCAGCAGATATCACTAGAGCAGAAAATGTCTCCGCTGTGGTGTACAGGGGGAATATCACTGCTAGCTATCCGCAGCAGATATCACTAGGGCAGAAAATGTCTCCGCTGTGGTGTACAGGGGGAATATCACTGCTAGCTATCCGCAGCAGATATCACTAGGGCAGAAAATGTCTCCGCTGTGGTGTACAGGGGGAATATCACTGCTAGCTATCCGCAGCAGATATCACTAGGGCAGAAAATGTCTCCGCTGTGGTGTACAGGGGGAATATCACTGCTAGCTACCGCAGCAGATATCACTAGGGCAGAAAATGTCTCCGCTGTGGTGTACAGGGGAATATCACTGCTAGCTACCGCAGCAGATATCACTAGGCAGAAAATGTCTCCGCTGTGGTGTACAGGGGAATATCACTGCTAGCTACCCGCAGCAGATATCACTAGGGCAGAAAATGTCTCCGCTGTGGTGTACAGGGGGAATATCACTGCTAGCTACCCGCAGCAGATATCACTAGGGCAGAAAATGTCTCCGCTGTGGTGTACAGGGGGAATATCACTGCTAGCTACCCGCAGCAGATATCACTAGGGCAGAAAATGTCTCCGCTGTGGTGTACAGGGGGAATATCACTGCTAGCTACCCGCAGCAGATATCACTTAGGGCAGAAAATGTCTCCGCTGTGGTGTACAGGGGGAATATCACTGCTAGCTACCCGCAGCAGATATCACTAGGGCAGAGAATGTCTCCGCTGTGGTGTACAGGGGGAATATCACTGCTAGCTACCCGCAGCAGATATCACTGGGCAGAGAATGTCTCCGCTGTGGTGTACAGGGGGAATATCACTGCTAGCTACCCGCAGCAGATATCACTGGGACAGAGAATGTCTCGCTGTGGTGTACAGGGGGAATATCACTGCTAGCTACCGCAGCAGATATCACTGGGCAGAGAATGTCTCCGCTGTGGTGTACAGGGGGAATATCACTGCTAGCTACCCGCAGCAGATATCACTGGGACAGAAATGTCTCCGCTGTGGTGTACAGGGGGAATATCACTGCTAGCTACCCGCAGCAGATATCACTGGGACAGAGAATGTCTCCGCTGTGGTGTACAGGGGGAATATCACTGCTAGCTACCCACAGCAGATATCACTGGGACAGAAAATGTCTCCGCTGTGGTGTACAGGGGGAATATCACTTGCATGAATATGATGGTGTGAAGAATATTGGATGTATCTGTCATATTCATCTTTTTTTAAAAACCATTTTCCATCACAGCTTTCTGCTGATCATATCACTCAATTCCCATGCTTCAGTAAGTTGATTTCAGATAAAAAAATGAAATGAAACATAAGCTGGCATACAAATAGCTAATGATCCATCAGTATCTTTCCTTCATAATGAATGTAAATGTTACGTGTAGAAGCATTCCTTCATGCTTGATTAAAAACTGTATTGCATAAAACTCAGTATTTTATTAAGCATTCCTTCATAATTGATTAGAATTTGTGTTTCAATAAACTCAGTACTTTACCCAGAATTCCTTCGTATTTGATTTTTAAAAAAATTGTACATCATGAAACTCTGTGTTATACCGAATTCTGAAACAAGGATCGACATTTTTTTGTGTTGATGATGAACAATATCAACTGTTTTTCTTTCAACTGTATCTTATCTATTTCTTACAAAATAAACTGATAAATAATTGAACAAAAATAAACTGATTATTGGTCAAACTAATGACTGCTTAAAATAACTGAACAAAAACAAATTGATAAATAATCAAACTAATGACTGTTCAAAATAACTGAACAAAAATAGATTTTTGGTCAATCTTAAGACTGTTCAAAACAACTGAACAAAAATGAATTGATTATTGGTTAAACTAATGACTGTTCAAAATAACTGAACAAAAAAAAATTGATAAATAGTCAAACTAATGACTGTTCAATCTGTTTCTAGGGATTTAACACCACTTGCTCAGCCCAGTTCAGCAACAAAGCTACATTCACTTCAGTACAGATTTTTCTAATCATAACATATCTGAACCTCTAAAATGATAATGCTTTAAAATGCTTTAACTTATGCTCCAAATTCCAAAATGAACCATTTAGTAACACCAAATGCAAAACACTTTACAATCATTCTGACTAACTTTAAAAACGCTATAAATGTGACATTAAAGAACCATTACCTCCTCGTTCATCTGAGGGCGGAAAGATTTGTGAAGCTCCAGGATAATTCGAATGCAGACTAAAACATTCTCTTCATTTTCTTTCTGGAAACAAAAGAGGGAAACACATCAGGAAACTGTAAAAACCAAAATATACCACATTATGTACATAAAGTACTTCAAAATTGTAGAATGATCACACACACACAGACACACGCACACATCTATTATCAAACACAACGTCAGATTTCGTTTTAACTGAAAATGTGGAAAGCGATTTTAGCTATGACCAAGACATTGGGGATGGTTAGGCTCTTTTTAAAGAAGACATGTTCCACAAAAGGGAGAAAATCATTCACATGCATGCACGCATGCGTGCGCGCACACGCACACACACACACACACACACACACACGCAAACACAAACACACACACAAAGGTCCTTTATCCATTGGATATTGTCATATCCTCCAGTATTCACATCAATGCAAACAAAAAATGCCAAGATTTGTGCAGAAGTTCAATGAGTGGCATGTACACAAACATATACCCCCCCCCCCACACACACACACACACACCCCCACAGACACACACACACATAAACACACAACACACACACACTCACACACACACACACACACACACACACACACACCCATAACACATGTGCAGCTCCCACATGAACACACACACACAGACATTGGCAGCTAGTGAAGGGAAGTCCACTTTCTCAAGACAAGACATACCCTGAGCAGCTTGAACATGAGAGAGAGGATGGGCTGCACAAATCTCTTCAGGTGGTCGTTGCTGGGAATGCGATGCAAGATTTCCAGCAAGACTTTCCTCAGGTGCTGCACAGGATTCTTATCAAAATAAATTTTGAAGAAAACCCAGCATGTATCATGATGATCCACTCGCACCAAGAATCAAGACAGTAACAGCCACACATAAGGTCAACCAGTCACATTATCAGACATGAAAACTGCAAACACTTTGTCACAGGTGCATAATATAAATAACGTCAACCAGTCACATTATCAGACATGAAAACTGCAAACACTTTGTCACAGGTGCATAATATAAACACCTGCACATACATATGTACAGCACATATATGCATATACATGCACACAGTTTGGTTTTCCATGCTTCTTAAAAACAAAATCTACATGTGTTGGTGCCTATTCTGTTTGGCAACACAAGCACACAAATACACATGGACACCAACTCACAAACATGCATACACACACACACACACACACACACACACACACACACACACACACACTCACACACACACACACACACACACACAGCTGCCAAAGCCTCAAAAGTCAAGTATAGTATTTTAGCATTTCATATGTAGATCACCAAAGCTGTTGTGTTGTGCGGGTTTTTTTTCATGGGTTTCTTCTTTGAAACCCTCTTTTTGGCGTCCTTGTTCACTAATAAGTCTGAAACAATAGCACTTTCAGTGAACTGTCACAGCTTCATAAACAACATGATGGTTGACTAAAGTCAAAGAAATCTTGCTAATGGGTTTCTTCTTTGAAACCCTCTCTTTGGCATCCTTGTTCACTGACAAGTCAGAACCAATAGTACTTTCAGTGAACTGTCACAGTTTCATAAAGAACATGATGGTCGCCTAAGATCAAAGAAATCTTGCTAAATATCACATGGTTCTGACTGGATGCTACAAAAATCAAAATGGCCGACAATGAAACCAGTAAGAGAGCAAAGTCATAATCATATTTAATGATTTTTCTTCCACCTTTTCTTTCTTTCCTTACTGAACTTAGCCATTTTTCTATGAAATAAGGCTGCAATCTAAAGATCTATGTCATATCCATTCCGTTTGAGCCCCCGCTAAGTTCATGGAGGGATTTTTCTTTTTCTTTTTCAAGTTTTGTTTCTTTGGCAAAGTATTTTATCACAAAATTGAGCAGGGTAGCATTGTCAACAAGATCAAGTATGTTAAGCCAAAAGCATAACACTCAGCAGCTCCACCCACATATTTCCGAATCTCCACCACTTCAAAAAAAAAAAAATCAACTGACATACTTGCATGTTCTGCTCGGCGATGAACTGGGGTTCCCCTTCCTCCAGGATCTTCAGGAAGACCTTCATGGCGTCGGCCAGAAACGTGGCATACTGCGGGGAGTTCACCACCGTCTGCCACAGGCACGTGCACGCAGGACACCGATTTAGATTACTGGTGTGGAATCATGCCGAATTATACACAGCCTTGTGTTTTGCCTTTCGTATTCTTTTTCTTTTCCTATTAACTTGACTGACCCTGTTTTACTATCTTTTTAAAATATCATGTACTAGTATCATTTTTTATATCTAAAAAAAAATTCACATACTACACATCAGTTTTTTTCATACCAATCATGCAATACAGACAATGCAGTTATCGATATGAATCCTTAAATGTGGATTATCATTTGGAAAAAAACCCACTTGTTTTAAAAGAATGACCAAGCATATGAAATTCCAAATATGAACCTAAAAGAAATTCCAAATATGACCCAGTTGCTGAATAAAGAATGAGGTTTGTTTTTTTGCTTTGTTTTTCCACACATTCCATACCTCAAAACTCTCACTCAGCTCATGATAAGGTTTGTGTTTTTGCTTTGTTTTTCCACACAATACATACCTAAAAATTCTCACTCAGCTCTTGATGAGGTTTTTTTTTTTTTTTTTGCTTTGTTCTTCCACACAATACATACCTCAAAATTCTCACTCAGCTCATAAAGAGGTTTGTTTTTTTGCTGTTTTTCCACACAATACATACCTCAAAATTCTCACTCAGCTCATTTGCAGCTTTCAGTTTTTTCTCCACAACTGCAACACAAAATTTTATTTGTAACAACAGAAATCAAAATCAAATTTCAAAACATAAACAATGATTCAAATTCTGAAATTCAGTCTGGCAACAAAACAACAGTCTCAGTAGGAAGTGGCAGAAAGCGAACAATTTTGTCAAAAACTAATGGTTACCACCTTACTCTCCTGCAAAACATCCTACCCCTACCCAATCACTCTCTCCCTCTTCCCAACCTATCGAATAAAATTTAAAAAAAAAAGAAAGAACAGTTAGATGCCAAGTGAGGCGACTGCCCCCCCCCCCCCCCCCCCCCCCCCCCCGCCAAAAAAAAAGACAACAAAACAGACAGTCGGACAACAGGATGGTTCATACTAGTGGTGGAACTTGAGCAACACATGCAACAAAACAGACAGTGGGACAACAGGACGGTTCGCACCAGTGGTGGAACTTCAGCAACACATGCAACAAAACAGACAGCGGGACAACAGAATGGCTCGCACCAGTGGTGGAACTTGAGCAACACGTGCAAGAACAAGACCTTACCCTTGAATTTGTCCCTTCCCTAAAGTCACAAGTTTGTGAAAGGAACACTAACAATGAGTAGGGAACATCATCATGGGAGCAAGAGTTACCCTGCTTGTTTGTTATTAAAGATTTTGTGTTTACTTACATTCATGCCTGTAACACTAGTTAACTGTCTTTCCATTTTTCTGTCAAGTGCAGCGCATTATCGCTGATCTCATGGACTACAAATTTCTACTTGTGAAGTAATCAGACTACAAATTTCTGTTTGTCTAGTTGAATTGTAATTCAACATTTAAAACAACAACAAAAACGACAGAAGGAAAAGAAAGAAAAAAGAAGTAAATTGTGGACTTGCCCATCTGGGTAAGCGACTGTCAAATTTCACACTGGACGTTTTCAGCATTTTCCTATGGACAATCTCACACACACATACAGCACCATCATGCCTTCCTCTTGCATGCCACAACATCACTTTCATTTTGTACATAGTTGTTTAAGATAAGATAATGTTGCTTATAGCCCAGCCACATAGTTTGTTTCTTTTTTAATTCACTTAAAGCCCTGATGTGGTCTCAAACTCTAACTGGGCCTACAAGCACTGTGATTTGAACTGACTTGATTGCCTCTGCATTTCTGAACGTTTTCTCTGAATTAGATTTAGTTGCAAAGTGAGGCAACTGCAGCCGGATATCTAGACAAATTCATCTGAATTGGATGAAGATAAGTGATTGCTCGTTCATTTTCGTTGTCCTGAGTGTTGTGTATCTTGCCTGAAGAAGACCTTAGAGGTCGAAATGTGTTGTGTTTTGTCTTGTGATTCTACGTGTTTGGGCAAAGGCTTACAAATTATTTTTCAAATTTGTTTTCTCTGAAAGCTGAACATGTTCAACTGCCTCTCGACAGGGCAGATGCTTGTTTTTGCCCCCCCCCCCCCCCGAGCTTTACACTGGCCCAAGCACAAGCTCTTGTATGAAAGACTCCAATAGTTTGAACAAAATTAGGATAGCAAAAGCTTTTCTTGCAGACAATGGGTCAAGTCCAACAGCTCATCAGCGCATGTCATTATTGGTGGTCAGATCTTATCAGCTGTTGAGCAATGTCTTCACAGCAGACAGCCACTGGTGCTCAACCTGCTCAGCAAACAGAAGACTCAGTCAGACTCATGACGACAATGACCCTGCTGACCTCTGTCGCTGTGTACTCAGGGAGCGACCTGTGCCGTGCCTCAGACCATCGCCAACTAGTATCAACAACGTCTCATCACACCACCAGAATGCCACCCCGTCACCAGAATCAGCAAATACAATGTAAACAAAATAAAGAACACCGTATGCCAAAACAAACGATAACAAAACAACTCTTTTTTACTTGGCATTGAGAAAGCATACAGCATATGAAATGTCGAAGTTTATCAGATACAACAGTAGAAGACCATATGCCACACTGACCTAAACCAATCAGATACAACAGTAGAAGACCATATGCCACACTGACCTAAACCAATGTGTACATCTATGAAATGTTGAAGTTTATCAGATACAACAGTAGAAGACCATATGCCACACTGACCTAAACCAATCAGATACAACAGTAGAAGACAACATGCCACACTGACCTAAACCAATCAGATACAACAGTAGAAGACCATATGCCACACTGACCTAAACCAGATACAACAGTAGAAGACCATATATATATGCCACACTGACCTAAACCAATCAGATACAACAGTAGAAGACCATATGCCACACTGACCTAAACCAGATACAACAGTAGAAGACCATATGCCACACTGACCTAAACCATTCAGATACAACAGTAGAAGACAACATGCCACACTGACCTAAACCAATGTGCACGTCTATGAAATGTTGAAGTTTATCAGATACAACAGTAGAAGACCATATACCACAATGACCTAAACCAATCAGATACAACAGTAGAAGACCACATGCCACACTGACCTAAACCAATGTGTACATCTATGAAAAGTAAACACTAGGAGCGAATATGAATACAGTGTGATTCTCTTCTAGCATGGGTTCTCTCCCTTTAACCATCTTGTACTACATGAAAGCAGTAACTGAGAACTAGACACACTGCCAGCTCTTTTCTTCTTCCTCTTCTTCTTTGTTTTTCAATTTCATTATTTTTTTCTTCAAATATGCATAAAATACAACCTTCCTTACTCATGGTAACCAATAATCCTCAGGGAAATGTACAACGAGACATGTCATGTACTTCATAACTGTGCACAGAAAAATGACACAAGGTGTAAACACATCATCTAATGGCATACCAAAGTTCAATTGACAGTCATGGACCTGTGATCAGAGTATAAAGGGCAAAGTGCTACTTCTGTTTGGGTAGAGGTATCCTTTTTCTGTACGCCTCTTGTCTGTACATGTGCTAGGAGACTGCGCACTGCAGGTGGTCATACTTAGAAGTTTTGTACCTTGTTTCAAAATAAAAGCAACATTTCTCTTCCTTGTTTTTCTGGACTGTGAAATAAATCCAATCATTTTATTAAAAAAAAGTTAAATCTATTCTGCTCTTTATCACATCTGCCAACATATATATATATACAAATATATTCTTAAATGTTCCCATGATTCTAAAACTTTACCAGGTTGAAAAAATATCAAACAAACTAAAAAGAAAAATTCACTTTTTGGATTTTTAAAATTAGCATCCAAACAGGAATCGTGGCTTGAAAAACATAAAGACATGGTCTAAGGGAATGAATCCCATCCCCATATTTGCCTTTAAACCCAGCCTCTCTCTTGTCGGTTTACAGAACAATAATGAGGGGGGAAAAATGTAGAACAGAATATAAACTGTTCTTCGTCCATTAGTGGATACAACCAAATATACTAAAAAGAAGACGTTTGATTTTAAGTCAATATTCTTCCCTTCAATGACACTGCACAGATCTAACTAGCCATGGTCCACCACGTCAATTCAAATACAATGCATTCTGAACTGACAGAATACATCAGTTTGGAGGCAATTCATATATTATTAAAACTGATGATCGTCACAATAAGGTAACGCCGTAAAGACTGAAACTTCCAAGTTCAAATTAAATGAAATGTTTCAAGTACAAACCAGAGGATCCTTCCTTTTCCTTTCCTTTCCTTTTTTTGGTATCATTAATTAATACATGTATGCTCAAATAATACTGTGTTACTTGTTGTGCTTCACAATCTTGAGAGCTGTCTTCTTTGTATTCCTTGTTTGTTTCCTTTTTTCTTTTGTTTTTAATGCTATCGAAACCAGTCACCATGCAACTAGACTTGTGACAACTGCTTGGAGTTGCTACTTTATTCAGTTAGTTTCAACATAACAACATAATAAAAGCAAATTGAACCTGATGAAAGTAGTCATTGATGAAAACACACACACACACACACAAACACACACACACACTAGTGACATCCCCCCCCCCCCCCCCCCCACCACACACACACATACACAATCTGAAGGAGCTGTTGAATACAAAGGGAGAAGCAATGGAACAGAAAGAAAATAGTTCACACACATTTCATCTCTCGGTCTTTGTTTCACTGCTCCCTTCCCCTTTTATAACTCCCCTTTTATAACTCCCCTTTTATAATGCCCCTTTTATAACGCCCCTTTTATAACTCCCCTTTTATAACTCCCCTTTTATAACGCCCCTTTTATAACGCCCCTTTTATAACTCCCCTTTTATAAGTCCCCTTTTATAACGCCCCTTTTATAACTTTATAACCCCTTTTATAACGCCCCTTTATAACGCCCCTTTTATAACGCCCCTTTTAGTATAACTCCCCTTTTATAAGTCCCCTTTTATAACGCCCCTTTTATAACGCCCCTTTTATAAGTCCCCTTTCCACACTCCCCAACCAAGGACCACAGAACAGTCAGAAGAGAGAAGTAACATGATGCTCTGAAAACTTGCTCCATGACAAACAAGTAAGTGATCACTACTAGTGACATGCTGCTGTGGACCACTCACCAAGATCAGTAGACCACTGTTACTGTTTTCTTTACTCTCCACCAGCACATGGGCTAACTTTCATCAAAACAAATGTCAAGAGTGAACTTTCCGAAACCTAGTGGCTCTGTAAATTGTGTGTAATGTTCCCTTGATGTTTCAGAGCATTCTCGATTTATTTCCTGCAACCAAACATTTTGATCTGTGACACAAAGAAGCTCTTGTTCAGGAAAGAAGTACAAAAGGAATCCCTTGTGGGTATGAAAGGAAATCTTTTTTGCTCCAGGCGCAGCCTTATAGACAAGAATGAGTCTCATCACCTCCTGGTGCCAGCAACATGATCATGACCAGCTGATATTTCAGCATGGTTCTCACACTGAAACGTTCCCTCAGCCTCCCCCCCCCCCCCCCCCTTACTCTTTACCCTCTGTTCTTATTTTTCAATGACTTAAGAAATAGAAAAGTGTATGACTCTTATGAAATGAATGTGGTTGATACCAGAACTCTTCAACAAACACACTGACCTTGAAAGCTTTCTAATGAATCCTATATGGGTGACGCTTTGAAAATCTGAAAAAACTGAAAATGAGGCAGGGCCAGGGGCTGCCCACGCCCTGGCGGGGTGCAAGGGCAGTGCTCCACTGGGGGTCCGATAGAGAGCGCTTCCTCATTTCCGGTTGTCTTCTACAGTGCTGCTTCGGTCATACCGCCAATTCAACTGTTTTTCCTCAAAAAACTTTTTTTTTTTTTGAATAACGAAACTTGAAAAACGGAATTTCTGTCTGGGGCCTTGCCGAGAAAATGGATTTCAATCAGCCAGATGGAAGAGTGGCACCCATGATCCTACTCTTAACACACACACACACACACACACACACACACACACACACAGAAATATTAATATCACTGTAGAAATCATCAACAATGGCATGCCTCTGGAATCAGAAGATCATCTTCTCTCATCCCCCTTTCACTCCTAAAGAGTATAGGCTGCACAAAGGAATCAATTGAAAAAAAAAAAATCAAGTGACTTTCAACAGGGCCCACATAATCTGGCAATCCCAGAATTCCATCAACACTCAAGATAACATGATTTCCCTAAAGATAGAGCTCTTTACCCCCATTAAGTATTAATGCTGAATTAGTTTTATGCTGCACTCCAAACCTCTTTATTAACAATTCCAGCGAGTAAAAACTAAAAAACATTTGGCAAAATGTTACTTTACAGTCTCCTCTGCCTCCCCTCCCCCATCCCTCCCCTCTTCTTGGTTTTCTGTACAAAAGCTTCTCTGCATGATTAATGGACGATCTTTTGTAGAGAAAGCTGAGTAGGCTGAGAAGAATGGGATGGAACTGGGGGAGAGGGGAAGAGTAGGGGAAGAGGGGCAGAGGGGGAAGGAGGATGGGGTGAGGGGAAACTATAACAGAATTTTGCCTACTTTTCGTGGCTCCCTAAAGAACTTGACATCAATCACAGAAATGTCTGGCTATAGGCAAAAAGCCTTTTGCCCTCATTATTTGTGTCCATTAATATGCTTTTGGATCACTACATAGTGACTGTCCCTTGGTTAAAACAGGCATAGTGTATACTACATTTATTACCGCTTCAGTAAAGATTTAAATCTATGGAAAATACATGGTCGTTAAAAGTTTTGTCAATTTGATTTTTGAAGGCGTTAACTGATGATGCATTAATGGTATCATAATTCATATGGAAGCTTGTACCACAGATTAATAATACAATTAGTAAAAAAAACCTGTGGAAGTGGTTAGTTATGAAGTTGGTCTTTTTAAGTTTGAAGTTGTGCCCTCGAGTCTTATCATTGTTAGCCATGGTGAACAGGGAAGAGGTAGTGGAGGGATCGTAAATATTGTGGATGATCTTATATACTTTGATGAGATCACCTCTTGGTCACCTGAATTCTAGGCTGGGCAACCTTGAATTCTAGGCTGGGCAACCTAAGTAGAGCCACACACTCCTTGTAACCAAGATCTCCAGTACCAGTTATACACTTCGTATATATCTATGCTGAATGCCTTCGATCATATTTATGTACTTTTTAAAGTAGGGGCACCATACCAAGTTCCCGTATTCAAGAATAGACCTAACTAAAGCTTTGAATAATGGAACCATTATTTCAGGAGACTTATTTGTAACAGTTCTCAAAAGCTGGCCAGAAATTTGATTTCCCTTTTTCACAATATTTGTTATATGTGAATCAAAGCTTAATTCTGGGTCCATGGTGACCCCCAGATCCTTTTCAGCGGCTGTACTGTCCAGTACATGTGTTAAACCATTCTCTTTTATTACGTATTCATAATGTGGATTGTTCTTTCCAAGGTGGGGTACTTTACATTTCTCACTATTACATTAAAATTAAAATTAAATTACAACAGCCGAGTATTTGTCCATTCAACCAGTTTATGTATACACATTTGTAAATGATCTCTGTCATCAGTATTTCGAACTGCTTAGTAAACCTTGGTATCATCTGCAAAAATTTTGACATAACAATCTACCTCTCCAGGCATGTCATTTATAAAGTATGTAAACAAATAAATAGTATTCTTACTGCCAGGCGTGCTGTCTCCGATAAGATTCAAGTATGACTTGAAAGTCGTGAGCTGGGCAGCAGTGTCCTGCGGATTTAACGGTGATCCCAGCATTATGCTGCTGGAGTC
>CM065716.1:2473128-2475628 GCA_033310375.1 Conus canariensis
GCAGTCACCTCCCTTCGAAACTTACTTTATAAACAAAAATCTAGGAGTACAAAGAACTAAGGGGAATACCTGATTATAGGGGAACGACTAATTGATAAGCCTCAAGATGTCAGTAATTCAGTTACCATGTTATGAGCGCATTTTCTTGTATGTTTCTTTCGTTTTCAGAATATGGTGCCATTTGAATGTACTGCCTGGTGATATCAGTTTCAAAGGGAAGCAACTACAGGCTGAAATTGAACCAAAAGAAAAAATGACCAGACCGCCGAACGAAACAGACAAACAAATCACAAGACAAAACACGACGCGTTTCGACCTCTTGTTGTCTCTTTCAGGCAAGACAAACAACATTGAAGACAATGAAAACGAAGAACGAACAACCTCTGCTTGCAATTTGAAGAGATAAGTGGTTGTTCGTTCTTCGTTTCCAATTTCTTCAATGCTGTTTGTCTTGCCTGAAGAAGATCAAAGAGGTCGAAACGCGTCGTGCCTTCTTGTAATTTGTTTGTCGTTTTTGTTCGACGGTGCAGGTTTTTTTATTTATTTATTTTTTTTTTTTTTTTTAAGTTTGACTTGATTATGACGTGGCTTTTTTTCTTGTGTGAGTATGACAGTCCTGTGTGCTGGGCTGAAGACTTCACCATCTTGATGCTTTTAGCACGTGATGCTCTGACCTCATGATGATGATGGCATGTGACGGATGTTATCACTTTACAGGTCCCCCCCCCCCCCCCCCCGGATATTTTGGGAAGTGAGCGAGGAGAGAGAATAATGAAGTTGTGCAGACCTTGTCATAAACTGTAGGGTGGAGGGCTGGTCTGTCGATAGAGATTAGTGTGCCTGGATTGACACAGTGTGTTGTGTGTGGTGTGTGTGTGTGTGTGTGTGTGTGTGTAGGAGAGAGAGAGAGAGAGAGAGAGAGAGAGAGAGAGTGTGTGTGTGTGTGTAAGTGAGAGAGAGAGAAAGAAAGAGAGAGAGAGAGAGAGACAGAGACAGACAGAGAGAGAGAGAGAGAGAGAGAGAGAGAGAGAGAGAGAGAGACAGACAGACAGACAGACAGACAGACAGACAGGTGCGCAGAGAGAGAGAGAGAGAGAGAGAGAGAGAGAGAGAGAGAGAGAGAGAGAGAGAGAGAGAATGCGAATGCGAATGCGAAATTTATTCAGATAAAGGCCAGAGCCCCATACTGAAGGGGTGATACCTGCAATACACATGATATAAATACCATCATGAAGGAAAATGCAAGGAAAAAGCAAACATATATGCACAATGCAATAATATTAAGAATAAACAGTATGCAGCCTTTTTTGCGCTTCATAAATGTACCGAGCAAGATTTAAGAGAATATTTTCATTTCTTGATGCGAGGAGTAAGTTCAGTCTAAAGCTACAGGGTTCAGAAAAATACTTTGGCTTTATAAATTTCACTCTAAGGTCATGAAAAGCAGTACAGCAACAAAGGAAATGGACTTCATCTTCCCTGTCCAGATTACATAAGCGGCATATCATTCATTTTCACTAATGGTACTGTACCTAAAACGATGACACGCAATGTCAGAAACGCCAAAACGAAACTTACTCAGTGCACTCTTAACATATCTATTCATATCCATTTTAATGTACGGTTCTATCATATGCGTTGTTTTAAAGAGTCTGTATTGCGCAAATCTGTCACTACTATAGATGTGATCATGCCAGACGAGAGAGAGAGAGAGAGAGAGAGAGAGAGAGAGAGAGAGAGAGAGAGAGAGAGAGAAGAGACAGAGACAGAGACAGAGACAGAGAGACAGAGAACGAACGAACGAACGAACGAACAAAATTTTGTTTATTCAGGGATATGAGATAAGCATACAAGCGTGCTTTTTTTTTACACTCAGCCCTGAGGCTAAACAAACATTCACAACAATAGTGCAGAAAGTAAATTGTCTATATATGTAACAAGTATAGCAAAGAAGAGGAAGAAGAAAAGAAGAAGAAGATGATGAAGAAGAAGGAGAAGAAGAAGAAGAAAGTATGAGAAACATAGATGCACAATATAGTCTACTACGCCAATTATTTACATGACTGACAAGGCCACAGGAGGTAATTCGGTGATCAATTTAAGAAAAGAATAAGGCAGAACAAATGCTAGTTTAACCGTGAATTTTTTTAAATAAAGACTGATCCAATGATAATGGAAAATAATACACACATACAAAATAATGAGTAAAAAGATAAAATATGCAGGGTTCAATTTCTGAATAACAACAGTTGCTGACATTTATACTTGTGATATTAGCTTAGACTGAATACTAGAGAACTGTTAAAATAAATTGTTTTTCATTTTTTCAAATAGAAGGCGTTTATACGCAACTTTAAACGAATTAATGCTTTTCTTCTGTTTAACATATATTGGCATTGAATTCCAAAGTGTTCAACCAGAGTAAACTAAGCTTCTTTTAAAAAGATCGATTCTTGGTTTCGGTATGATTATGTTATTAGTATATCTTGATTGATTGACT
>CM065716.1:2485628-2488128 GCA_033310375.1 Conus canariensis
TTTAACATCCACTGCCTTGGCAGAGCAGAGACTCAAATGAACGATTATTAATAATTGAACCTTATGAAATGAATAAGCAGTTACATGAGAGAGAGAGAGAGAGAGAGAGAGAGAGAGAAGAGAGAGAGAGAGAGAGATTGGATACTGTACAATACCTGGGCTACTTATTGGACACTGTACAATACTGGGCCACTCGCTGGACACTGTACAATACTGGGCCACTCTCTGGACACTGTACAATACCTGGGCCACTCTCTGGACACTGTACAATAGCTGGGCTACTCTATGGACACTGTACAATACTGGGCCACTCTCTGGACACTGTACAATACCTGGGCTACTCTATGGACACTGTACAATACTGGGCCACTCTCTGGACACTGTACAATACCTGGGCTACTTATTGGACACTGTACAATACTGGGCCACTCTCTGGACACTGTATGATACCTGGGCTACTCTATGGACACTGTACAATACTGGGCCACTCTCTGGACACTGTACAATACTGGGCCACTCTCTGGACACTGTACAATAGCTGGGCCACTCTCTGGACACTGTACAATACCTGGGCTACTTATTGGACACTGTACAATAGCTGGGCCACTCTCTGGACACTGTACAATACCTGGGCTACTTATTGGACACTGTACAATACTGGGCCACTCTCTGGACACTGTACAATACCTGGGCTACTTATTGGACACTGTACAACACTGGGCCACTCTCTGGACACTGTATGATACCTGGGCTACTCTATGGACACTGTACAATACCCGGGCTACTCTATGGACACTGTACAATACTGGGCTAGTCTCTGGACACTGTACAATACCTGGGCTACTTATTGGACACTGTACAATACTGGGCCACTCTCTGGACACTGTATGATACCTGGGCTACTCTATGGACACTGTACAATACTGGGCCACTCTCTGGACACTGTACAATACCTGGGCCACTCTCTGGACACTGTACAATACCCGGGTACTCTATGGACACTGTACAATACCCGGGCCACTCTATGGACACTGTACAATACCTGGACTACTCTATGGACACAGTACAATACGTGGTCTACTCTATGGACACTGTAGAATACCCCGGCTACTCTATGAACACTGTAGAATACCCCAGCTACTCTATGGACACTGTAGAATACCCTGGCTACTCTATGCACACTGTACAATACCCCGGCCACTCTATGGACACTGTACAATACCCCGGCTACTCTATGGACACTGTACAATACCCCGGCTACTCTATGGACACAGTGCAATACCTGGGCTACTCTATGGACACAGTACAATACCCCGGCTTCTCTATGAACACTGTACAATACTGGGCCACTCTCTGGACACTGTACAATACCTGGGCTACTTATTGGACACTGTACAATACTGGGCCACTCTCTGGACACTGTATGATACTTGGGCTACTTATGGACACTGTACAATACTGGGCCACTCTCTGGACACTGTACAATACTGGGCCACTCTCTGGACACTGTACAATACTGGACTACTCTCTGGACACTGTACAATACCTGGGCTACTCTATGGACACTGTACAATACCTGGGCTACTCTCTGGACACTGTACAATACCTGGTCTACTCTATGGACACTGTACATTAGCTGGGCTACTCTATGGACACTGTACAATAGCTGGGCTACTCTATGGACACTGTACACTACCTGGGCTACTCTATGGACACTGTACAATTCCTGGCTACTCTATGGACACAGTACAATACGTGGTCTACTCTATGGACACTGTAGAATACCCCGGCTACTCTATGGACACTGTAGAATACCCCAGCTACTCTATGGACACTGTAGAATACCCGGCTACTCTATGCACACTGTACAATACCCCGGCCACTCTATGGACACTGTACAATACCCCGGCTACTCTATGGACACTGTACAATACCCCGGCTACTCTATGGACACAGTGCAATACCTGGGCTACTCTATGGACACAGTACAATACCCCGGCTTCTCTATGAACACTGTACAATACTGGGCCACTCTCTGGACACTGTACAATACCTGGGCTACTTATTGGACACTGTACAATACTGGGCCACTCTCTGGACACTGTATGATACCTGGGCTACTCTATGGACACTGTACAATACTGGGCCACTCTCTGGACACTGTACAGTACCTGGGCTACTCTATGGACACTGTACAATAGCTGGGCTACTCTATGGACACTGTACAATACCCCGGCTACTCTATGGACACTGTAAATAGTGGGCTACTTATGGACATGTACAATAGGGCTACTCTATGGACACTATAATAGCTGGGCTACTCTATGGACACTGTACAATAGCTGGGCTACTCTATGGACACTGTACAATACCTGGGCTACTCTATAGACATGTATAATAGCTGGTCTACTCTATGGACACTGTACAATACCTGGGCTACTCTATGGACACTGTACAATATCTGGGCTACTCTATGGACACTGTACAATAGCTGGGCTAC
>CM065716.1:2498128-2505628 GCA_033310375.1 Conus canariensis
TACCTACATGCATACATGTATGCATACATACATACCTACATACCTACAAACATACATAAATACATACATACAAACATACATACATACAGACATACATACACTACATACATACAGTATATACATACAATACAAACATACATACATACATACATATATACATACATACATGCATACATACATACATACACACATATATACGTGTTGTGTGTGTGTGTGTGTGTGTGTGTGTGTGTGTGTGTGTGTGTGTGTGTGTGTGTGTGTTTTGTCTGTCACTCTCTCGTTCTCTCGTTCTCTCGTTCTCTCTCTCTCTCTCTCTCTCTCTCTCTCTCTCTCTCTCTCTCTCTCTCTCTCTCTCGTCATACAGCGCTTACAAACCCAGTAGATCAATGGCTAGCCAGTGTTAATGAGAATAAATATTGTGGCGCACTGTTTGTTGATTTTGCAAAGGCTTTTGATGTAATTGACCACAAATTGTTATGCAGGAAGCTTTTATCATATGGTATAACAGGAAATACCTTCCAACTGATAACATCATTCCTAGAAGATCGTCAACAAATCGTTTGTGTCAACATCAATTTATCAGAGAAGCTACCTATCCAACATGGCGTACCCCAGGGTTCTGTGTTAGGTCCGTTGCTGTTCTCAGTTTATATAAATGATCTCCCTCTTTATATTGAGGATTCATGTGAACTCTTTTGTGATGATACCACTGTCCATACAAGTAGCTCCAGCTTGGAAACTGTTTTCACTTCATTACAGAAAAATGCTGATATCTTAAGTAATTGGTGCAATGTAAATCACATGTCACTGAATCCTAACAAAATAAAACTTATGCTGATAACAACAAGGCAGAGAAGACAAAACATAACCTCACAGCCCCCATCTGTTTTTATCAATAATCAGGAAACTGAAGTGGTGGATAGCCATCGAGTTCTAGGCGTATATGTTGATAATAATCTTTCTTGGTCTTATCACCTTCACAGTTTATGTAAATCAATATCCAGACAAACATATCAGCTGTGCAAGATTAAGCATTTCTTAAACCTTCATGCCAGGAAATTGTTCCTACACGCACATGTTCTCTCTTCAATCAATTATTATTCAACACTATTTGATTCTGCTAGTGCTAATGCCATGAAACCTCTTAAGAGTGTCTACAAATGAGCACTTAAAGCAGTCCTATTAAAATCATCTAGTCTTAGTGAAGGGGATTATACTAAAGCGGGGGCTCTTCCGTTACAAGAAATGTTTGCTGTCAACAAATGTCTGCTAATGCAAAAAATTGCATCGGGTTTAGCACCACAAACTCTTCAGTCTAAATTTAGCATAAACCCTAGGGATTCAACCAAATTCCAGGCTCTCACACCTAGAATAGATCTATTTAAATCATGCTTATCTTACTCAGGTAGCGTGGTTTGGAATTCACTTCCACTGCATTTCCGATGTACTCGAATTACAGAATCCTTCAGGGAAAAACTAATTACACATTTCACAGCAGACCATTGCTATTAGGGACAAAATACATATACCAGGGCACACCCTCTGTTTTGCTGCATATTAAACTGATACGCCGTTTCCTTTCCACTGATGTTTTCAAAACCAGATAATGATAAATGAGAGATATGGTTACTATCGGTTTTATTAATGATTGAAATTATATCATGATGAATGACTGTTGTGGTCGCTGGTTTTATTGGTGCATTGTCACTAATTGATTGATGTCTTAATACTTTGATTTCTTCGAGCACTGCAACTGCAAGGTGATAAATGTGTGTCCGGATTACTGTTGATCATATTGATGTATTGCTCTTTATTCAAATTGATAGTAATGTTTAGCATGTGATATTTTGGATAGAAAAATGGAATTATAATCTCTCTCTCTCTCTCTCTCTCCTCTCTCTCTCTCTCTCTCCTCTCTCTCTCTCTCTTCGTTAATTACGGCTGTGTTTCGATGGATTGTCGCTTAATTATTAATTATAGTTTTGGGTAGTGTATGAATGGTCAAGAAGAAAACAAAAAAGATGGAAGGGGAAGGTAAATAATAATGGCATCTCTCTCTCTCTCTCTCTCTCTCTCTCTCTCTCTCTCTCCACACACATACACACACACACACATACACACACGCGCGCGCACATGCACACGCACACGCACACGCACACATCATGAAAAATAAGTGTTATGATTATTGATGCTAGGAATTCATTGCTGCTTACTGATAACTGATTGTTCGTTCTCGTTTTGCCTTATAACCACATCATGTAAATGTAAAAGAAAGTACAAATGTTGATATTATTGATGCATTGTAATTGCCTAATTATCATCCTTAGCAGTTTGTTGTATGTTAATTTTTTACAAAAGGAATGTAACTCTCTCTCTCTCTCCTCTCTCTCTCTCTCTCTCTCTCTCTCTCTCTCTCTCTCTCTCTCTCTCTCTCTCTCTCTCTTCTCTCTCCCCTTTCGATAGGAGGATCGCTTATTCCATATCTGTGTGTGCTGATTCTTATCTTCTTTGTAATCAATTTCTTTATTCTTGTTTGTTGTTTAAATCGTTTCTTTTTTCCTTTTAAAGTCATCTACGCCTTAACTGTTAATGGATGAACTTTTTAATGTTGTGAAGATATGTGTGTTTGTTAAAAGTTTTGTAAGTCTTAGTCGCTAGTCATACTTAGTCCCTTTACGGGGCAAGGGCCGGATGAAAAAAAAGCATGTGTTTGCTTATCTGTTACCCTTGGAAATAAAGATTATCATCATCATCATCATCATCTCTCTCTCTCTCTCTCACTCTTTGCGTGCGTGCATGCATGCGTGCATGCGTGTGTGTCTGTGTCTGAGTGTCTGTGTGTCTGTGTGTGTATAAAACAAATACATGGAAAAAAAACATACTATAAATGATGACATCTTCCACCACCTTGCCACTGCCATTCGGGGAATGGTCAATACCATTGGTCACTGTGAGGGGCAGGGGAGGAGGGGGAGGGGGATGGGGAAGAGGGGGCGATCAGAGAAGGTGTGCTGGTGAGACTGACCCCAGGGGGACAGGCCCGTAGTGCAGAATGGACAGGAGGAGGAGGATCATTAGGAGCCGAGGGTAAACGGCCTGTCTCGTTAAGCGTCGCTCCAAGCCCAGCCTACCTCCACCCCTCCTCTCACCCCTCAGTGTAGGCTGACCTTTGGAAGTTCCCTGCCATGGTAGAGACTTCACTTCAGAGCTCGCCCTCAAGACTTTTTAATAAGATCCCCACCCCCACCCCCGCCCCTACCCCTTACCTCCCCTTCCTACTTTCCCTCCTTCTCTTCAGGCTGCACACCAAAAATGAATGCGCCAAGGCTTTGCTTAATTAAGGAATCGAGTTTTTATAGACTGGCGCAATTAGATGGTTTTGAGAATTTCGTGTGTTATGAAAGTTGATTCTCCTCATTTTCTTACATATGACAATCAAGGTACAAGCCAGGTGGTTCCAAGCAGACAGATGAAATCAAAGGAATGGGACTGTTTGGGGGCTTCAAGCTGGAGCTAAGATGGGGTCACGGGTGAGTGCAAAGGCCTGAAATGTGACGTCAACTAAGGGGAAGGTCATGTATTTGGAGATTGTTTGTGATTTCATCGGTGAAGATCCCCCTAAACAAGGGAAATAATTGGTGGGGAGTTGTTCTTTTGATCAGCTATCAGGTTAACGTTAAATGCTGGCTCAAATTAGTGGTAGCGCTCAAAACGCTTACATGAATGATATAGTGATTTAATGCCAAATCCTAATTGTGGCGTGTGGCCATATCACCGTCTTCTCGTCTCTTACCTCCTCTTCTTCCCTGTGGCCACACGCCACAATTAAGATTTTGTACTGATACACTGTATAATCCAGGTGAGGATTTGAGGCCTACCGTAAGTGTGAGCCAGCATTTCATAAAAAAAAACATCAAAAGAACACCCTCCCCAATTATTTTCCCCTTTTGGTGAGGGGAAGGGGGATTTATACCGATTACATCATAAACAATCTTCAAATACATGACCTTCCCCTAAGTTGACGTCACATATCAAGCCTTTGCACTCATCTGTGACTCTATCTTTGCGCCAGCTGGAAGCACCCAAATAATCCCATTCCTTTGATTTTAATCTGTCTGCTTGGAACCACCTGGTTTGTATCTTGATGGCCGTATGAAAGAAAATGAGGAGAACGAACTTTCAGACAGAAAAAAAAAATCTGAAAACAACGTACTGTTGCCAGTCTATAAATACTCGACTCCTTCAGCAAGGCCTTGGCATATTCATTTTTGGTGTGCAGCTTCTCTCCCCATCCCTCCTTATCGCCTCGTCATGCGCGGGCCCAAGGGGATGGTGGAGGATGGGGTTGGGAGGGATTAGTTAGGTGGCTGTTGGCGTGAGGAAGAGGGTGGAGGGTGGTGGGGTGGGCTCTATGTGTGTGTTGGGGGGGAGGGGGAGGGGGGGTGGGAAGTCGTGGAGAGAGAAGGTGATTAATTAGGGCAAGGCACGAAAAACCGAACATGACCTTAAATAGAGTGTGTGTGTGTGTGTGTGTGTGTGTGTGTGTGTGTGTGTGTGTGTGTGTGTGTGCGGGGTGGGTGGGTGGGGGGGGGGGAGAGGGTGAGTTGAGATGAACTAATTACCAATCACACACTCACACACATGCACATATACATGCGCGCGCGCGCACACACATGCACGTGCGCGCGCACGCACCCACACACGCGCACGCGCGCACACAACACACACACACACACACACACACACACACACACACACACACACACACACACTTATTTTGCCAAGGTCGATTTTCTTTCCTGATACATCTTCTTCGCCCTTGGAGATCTCGTCAAACTCACTGGCACATTCCGATATGCTCTGAACGCCTCACAGATATCGTCCAACTCCCCGGCACATTCCGATATGCTCTGAACACCTCAGAGATGTTGTCAAACTCCCCGGCACATTCCGATATGCTCGGAACGCCTCACAGATGTTGTCAAACTCCCTGGCACATTCCGATAGGCTCTGAACGCCTCACAGATGTTGTCAAACTCCCTGGTACATTCCGATATGCTCGGAACGCCTCACAGGTGTTGTCAAACTCCCTGGCACATTCCGATATGCTTTGAACGCCTCACAGATGTTGTCAAACTCCCTGACACATTCCGATATGCTCTGAACGCCTCAGGGATGTCAAACTCCCTGACACATTCCGATATGCTCTGAACGCCTTACAGATGTTGTCAAACTCCCTGGCACATTCCGATATGCTTTGAACGCCTCACAGATGTCGTCAAACTCCCTGACACATTCCGATATGATCTGAACGCCTCACCGATGCCAAACTCCCTGGTACATTCCGATATGCACTGAACGCCTCACAGATGTCGTCAAACTCCCCGGCACATTCTTATATGCTCTGAACGCCTCACAGATGTCGTCAAACTCCCTGGCATATTTCGATATGCTCTGAACGCCTCAGAGATGTCGTCAAACTCCCTGACACATTCGATATGCTCTGAACGCCTCAGATATGTCGTCAAACTCCCCGGCACATTCTTATATGCTCTGAACGCCTCAGCAATTTCGTCAAACTCCCTGACACATTCCGATATGCTCTGAACGCCTCACCGATGCCAAACTCCCTGGTACATTCCGATATGCTCTGAACGCCTCACAGATGTCGTCAAACTCACTTGCACATTCCGATATGCTCTGAACACCTCACAGATGTCGTCAAACTCCCTGACACATTCCGATATGCTCTGAACGCCTCAGAGATGTCGTCAAACTTCCCTGACACATTCCGATATGCTCTGAACGCCTCAGATATGTCGTCAAACTCCCCGGCACATTCTTATATGCTCTGAACGCCTCACAGATGTCGTCAAACTCCCTGGCATATTTCGATATGCTCTGAACGCCTCAGAGATGTCGTCAAACTCCCTGACACATTCGGATATGCTCTGAACGCCTCAGATATGTCGTCAAACTCCCCGGCACATTCTTATATGCTCTGAACGCCTCAGCAATTTCGTCAAACTCCCTGACACATTCCAATATGCTCTGAACTCCTCAGAGATGTCGTCAAACTCCCTGACACATTCCAATATGCTCTGAACGCCTCACAGATGTCAAACTCCCGGGCACATTCCGATATGTTCTGAACGCCTTACAGATGTTGTCAAACTCCCTGACACATTCCAATATGCTCTGAACGCCTCAAAGATGTCAAACTCCCTGGTACATTCCGATATGCTCTGAACGCCTCACAGATGTTGTCAAACTCCCTGGTACATTCCGATATGCTCGGAACGCCTCACAGGTGTTGTCAAACTCCCTGGCACATTCCGATATGCTCTGAACGCCTCACAGATGTCGTCAAACGCCCTGACACATTCTGATATGCTCTGAACGCCTCAGGGATGTCAAACTCCCTGACACATTCCGATATGCTCTGAACGCCTTACAGATGTTGTCAAACTCCCTGGCACATTCCGATATGCTCTGAACGCCTCACAGATGTCGTCAAACTCCCTGACACATTCCGATATGCTCTGAACGCCTCACCGATGCCAAACTCCTGGTACATTCCGATATGCTCTGAACGCCTCACAGATGTCGTCAAACTCCCTGACACATTCCGATATGCTCTGAACGCCTCACCGATGCCAAACTCCCTGGTACATTCCGATATGCTCTGAACGCCTCAGAGATGTCGTCAAACTCACTTGCACATTTTCGATATGCTCTGAACACCTCACAGATGTCGTCAAACTCCCTGACACATTCCGAAATGCTCTGAACGCCTCAGAGATGTCGTCAAACTCCCTGACACATTCCGATATGCTCTGAACGCCTCAGATATGTCGTCAAACTCCCCGGCACATTCTTATATGCTCTGAACGCCTCACAGATGTCGTCAAACTCCCTGGCATATTTCGATATGCTCTGAACGCCTCAGAGATGTCGTCAAACTCCCTGACACATTCCGATATGCTCTGAACGCCTCAGATATGTCGTCAAACTCCCCGGCACATTCTTATATGCTCTGAACGCCTCAGCAATTTCGTCAAACTCCCTGACACATTCCAATATGCTCTGAACTCCTCAGAGATGTCGTCAAACTCCCTGACACATTCCGATATGCTCTGAACGCCTCACAGATGTCAAACTCCCGGGCACATTCCGATATGCTCTGAACGCCTTACAGATGTCGTCAAACTCCCTGACACATTCCGATATGCTCTGAACGCCTCAAAGATGTCAAACTCCCTGGCACATTCCGATAGGCTCTGAACGCCTCACAGATGTCAAACTCCCTGACACATTCCGATATGCTCGGAACGCCTCACAGATGTTGTCAAACTCCCTGGCACATTCCAATATGCTCTGAACGTCTCAGAGATGTCAAACTCCCTGATACATTCCGATATGCTCTGAACGCCTCACAGATGCCGTCAAACTCCCTGGCACATTTCGATATGCTCTGAACGCCTCACAGATGTTGTCAAA
>CM065716.1:2510628-2513128 GCA_033310375.1 Conus canariensis
CTCTCCTCTCTCTCTCTTGATGTAAATATAACAAGTGGAGAGCAACTCATGATAAAGATATTGTTGTTGTAGTTGTTCTTTTCTTCTTCTTCTTTTCTTCTTGTTCGTTTTCTTCTTCTTCTTTTTCTGTTCTTGTTCTTTTCTTCTTCTTCTTCTTCTTCTTGTTCGTTTCTTCTCTTCTTTTCTTGTTCTTGTTCGTTTTCTCTTCTTTTCTTTTCTTCTTGTTCTTTTTCTTTTCTTCTTGTCTGTTCTTTTCTTCTTGTTCTTTTCTTCTTTTCTTTTCTTTGTTCTTGTTCGTTTTCTTCTTGTTCTTTTCGTTTTCTCTTGTTCTTGTTCGTTTTCTTCCTTGTTCTTGTTCGTTTTCTTCTTGTTCTTGTTCCTTTTCTTCTTGTTCTTGTTCTTTTCTTCTTGTTCTTGTTCCTTTTCTTCTTGTTCTTGTTCTTTTCTTCTTGTTCTTGTTCTTTTCTTCTTGTTCTTGTTCTTTTCTTCTTGTTCTTGTTCTTTTCTTCTTGTTCTTGTTCTTTTCTTCTTGTTCTTGTCGTTTCTTTTTCTTTCTTGTCTTCTGTTTGTTCTTTTCTTCTTGTTCTTGTTCGTTTTCTTCTTGTTCTTGTTCGTTTTCTTCTGTTCTTGTCTTTCTTCTGTTCTTGTTCGTTTTCTTCTTGTTCTTGTTCGTTTTCTTCTTGTTCTTGTTCTTTCTTCTTGTTCTTGTTCTTTTCTTCTTGTTCTTGTTCGTTTTCTTCTTGTTCTTGTTCTTTTCTTCTTGTTCTTGTTCTTTTCTTCTGTTCTGTTTCGTTTTCTTCTTGTTCTTGTTCTTTTCTTCTTGTTCTTGTTCTTTTCTTCTTCTTGTTCTTGTTCTTTTCTTCTTGTTCTTGTTCGTTTTCTTCTTGTTCTTGTTCGTTTTCTTCTTGTTCTTGTTCGTTTTCTTCTTGTTCTTGTTCGTTTTCTTCTTGTTCTTGTTCGTTTTCTTCTTGTTCTTGTTCTTTTCTTCTTGTTCTTGTTCTTTTCTTCTTGTTCTTGTTCGTTTTCTTCTTGTTCTTGTTCTTTTCTTCTTGTTCTTGTTCTTTTCTTCTTGTTCTTGTTCTTGTTGTACTCCCAGTTCTTATGGAACAGGGAGTACTTTAGAATGGGAACGAAGAAATGCTGTGTGTGTGTGTGTGTGTGTGTGTGTGTGTGTGTGTGTGTGTGTGTGGTGTTGTGTCCGTCCGTCCGTGGTCAAAATGTGTTCCACTCGCTCCAGACAAAACTACTGGGCCGATCTTTCTGAAAATTTGTAGGTATGTTCATTATGGGCCAGATGATGCCCGATGTTTTAGTTAACCGTTATAGCCGTTACTAACGGCTGTAACGGCTTGTAACGGTTTTTCTTCTTTATGGAATATCTCAGAAAGTACTTGGCCGATCTTTGTGAAAATTAGCAGGTATGTTCACTATGGGTCAGGGATGATGCCCGATGTTTTAGTTTACCCCGTATTTGCCATTACTAACAGCTGTAACGGCCTGTAACGGTTTTTCTTCTTTATGGAATATCTCAGAACGTACTTGGCCGATCTTTCTGAAAATGTGTATGCATGTTCATTATGGGTCACGGATGATACCCGATGTTTTAGTTTACCGTAATAGCCGTTACTAATGGCTGTAACGGCCTGTAACGGTTTTTCTTCTTTATGGAATATCTCAGAAAGTACTTGGCCGATCTTTGGAAAATTAGCAGGTATGTTCATTATAGGTCCCGAATAATGCCCGATGTTTTACTTTACTGTTGTAGCCGTTATCAACGGCTGTAACGGCCTGTAACGGTTTTTCTTCTTCATGAAATATCTCAGAAAGTACTTGGCCGATCTTTGTGAAAATTAGCAGGTATGTACATTATGGGTCACGGATGATGCCCGATGTTTCAGTTTAACGTTATAGCCGTTACTAACGGCTGTAACGGCTTGTAACGGTTTTTCTTCTTTATGGAATATCTCAGAAAGTACTTGGCCGATCTTTGTGAAAATTAGCAGGTATGTTCACTATGGGTTACGGATGATACCCGATGTTTTAGTTTACCGTTATAACCGTTACTAACGGCTATAACAGCCCATAACGGTTTTTCTTCTTTATGGAATATCTCAGAAAGCACGTTGTCGATCTTTCTGAAAATTTGTTGGTATGTTCATTATGGGTCACGGATGATACCCGATGTTTTAGTTTACCGTTATAGCCGTTACTAACGGCTATAACTGCCCATAACGGTTTTTCTTCTTTATGGAATATCTCAGAAAGTACTTGGCCGATCTTTGTGAAAATTAGCAGGTATGTTCACTATGGGTTACGGATGATACCCGATGTTTTAGTTTACCGTTATAACCGTTACTAACGGCTATAACAGCCCATAACGGTTTTTCTTCTTTATGGAATATCTCAGAAAGCACGTTGTCGATCTTTCTGAAAATTTGTTGGTATGTTCATTATGGGTCACGGATGATACCCGATGTTTTAGTTTACCGTTATAGCCGTT
>CM065716.1:2518128-2525628 GCA_033310375.1 Conus canariensis
CACTTTTACCCACACACCCTACCCATTTGCAGGATTCTCAAATCCAATTGGCACATTGTACAAAACCATAAACCTGCCTTCCATACTAGACCTATGATCACGTTCAAACGTGATAAAAACCTAAAAGATCTCTTGCGGTCCAGATTGAACAGAATCTCCACACCTACACCACCAGGTACTCACCCCTGCTCAAAACCTAATTGCGAAATCTGCCCCCTCATCACACCAGTCACTATCCTACAGGGCCCCAAGGACTCCTTCACTATTAAACGCACATTCTCCTGCCAGAGCCGCAACATTGTATACGCTATCCACTGCCAGCTGTGTGGCAAGATCTATACAGGTGAAACATCCCGCACACTGGAGACACGCATCTCTGAACACCTGGCTGATATCCGCCACCACCGACCCAAACCCGTTGCCCAACACTTCAACCACCCTCAGCACAACATCAACCATGTGAAAGTCTTGGTACTCTGGTAATCACAGAGTGACAGCTTTGAACGTACATCAAAGAGAACCCAAGGCATCAACATCCAACAGTAACTCAAATATACATATCCACCACTCCTACACCAGTCTGCATAATCTTCCACACACACACACACACACACACACACACACACACACACACACACACACACACACACACACACACACACCACCACCACCACCACCACCACCACCATAGCCCCCACTAACCACTGCATACAGAAGTTGCAGCCACCCTCCATTTATTTTAGTTTATTTCATTAAAATTTTTTTGTTTATTTTTTATTTATTTATTTATTTATTTTATTTATTTATTTATTTATTTATTTATTTATTCATTCATTCATTTATTTATCCATTTCATTTTATTTATTTACTTATTAATTTTGTTTATTTATTTATTTATTTTATTTATGTATTATATCTATTATTTTTTTAAACTTATTTTTTTTTTATTATTAATTATTATTATTATTCCTTTAAAAAAAAAATTCTTATTTAGTTTGTTTTCTTTACCACCGTTTCACACACCCTCCCCTTCTTTTTTCTTTTTTCTTCCCCCTCCCCCCTCAATACTTCCTCTCGCATAATCCCCTCGTTTCCGTCTGGCGGCCATTTGTGATTTGGAGACGAACAGGAGAAGCGAAGCTAAGTGGCTACATGTTCTTCTTGTCACTGTCCTAAATGTTATTTGTTTTCGCCTGAAGAAGACCAAAGAGGTCGAAATGCATTGTGTCTAGTCCTGTACTCTGTCTGTGTCCTTGGCGGTAACTAGCCCATCTCTTTCCAAATTGAGCATCTGGGAGTCATGACCTGGATGTGGCCCGGCCCCCTTAGAATGCAAGGAGTTCAGGGCCGAAACACTTGTCTGATGGGGTTTCTTCTGTGAAAACCTTCTGCTGTCAAGCTCTCCTTAGAGGTTTTTTTCCCTGCTTATTATTATTGTTATTATTGTTATCATCAGTACTGTTATTATATTATTATCAGTATTATCATTATCATCATTATCGTTATTATTATTATCGTTATTATTGTTATCATTATTATTAATATTATCATTATTATTGTCATTATTGTTTTGTTGTTATTACTATCATATTATTATCATCATCATCATCATCATCATCATCATCATCATCATCATCATCATCATCATTGTTATTATTACTATTATTATTATTATCATCATCATCATCATCATCATCATCATCATCATCATCATCGTTCTTGTTGTTGTTGTTGTTGTTGTTGTTGTTGCTGTTGTTGTTGTTTATTCTGTGTTGCTTACAGGGAAACCTTCTCTTCCCCTTCGACCCTCTGAGTTCAAGTCTCACACCAGAGGAAACGTGGAGATGCAGAAGTGACCCACAGGTCTCCACCCCTCCCCTCCACCAACCACCCCTTCCCTCCACCATCCACCCCTTCCCTCCATCATCCACCCCTTCCCTCCATCATCCACCCCTTCCCTCCACCATCCACCCTCCCCTACACTATCCACCCTCCCTCCACCATCCACCCTTCCCTCCACCATCCACCCCTTCCCTCCACCATCCACCCCTTCCCTCCACCATCCACCCTTCCCTCCACCATCCACCCCTTCCTTCCACCATCCACCCCTCCCCTCCACCATCCACCCCTCCCCTCCACCATCCACCCTTCCCTCCACCATCCACCCCTTCCTCCACCATCCACCCTTCCCTCCACCATCCACCCTTCCCTCCACCATCCACCCTCCCCTCCACAATCCACCCTCCCCTCCACCATCCACCCTTCCCTCCACCATCCACCCTCCCTCCACCATCCACCCCTTCCCTCCACCATCCACCCTTCCCTCCACCATCCACCCCTTCCTTCCACCATCCCACCCTCCCCTCCACCATCCACCCCTTCCCTCCACCATCCACCCTTCCCTCCACCATCACCCCTTCCTCCACCATCCACCCATTCCCTCCACCATCAACCCCTTCCCTCCACCATCCACCCTCCCCTCCACAATCCACCCTCCCCTCCACCATCCACCCTTCCCTCCACCATCCACCTCCCCTCCACCATCCACCCCTTCCCTCCATCATCCACCCCTTCCCTCCATCATCCACCCCTTCCCTCCACCATCCACCCTCTCCCTCCACCAAACCACCCTCTCCCTCCACCATCCACCCCTCCCCTCCACCATCCACCCCTCCCTCCACCATCCACCCCTTCCCTCCACCATCCACCCCTTCCTCCACATCCACCCCTCCCTCCACCTCCACCCTTCCCTCCACCATCCACCCCTTCCCTCCACCATCCACCCCTTCCCTCCACCATCCACCCCTTCCCTCCACCATCCACCCTCCCCTCCACAATCCACCCTCCCCTCCACCATCCACCCCTTCCCTCCACCATCCACCACCCTTCCCTCCACCAATCCACCCCTTCCCTCCATCATCCACCCCTTCCCTCCACCATCCACCCCTTCCCTCCACCATCCACCCCTTCCCTCCACCATCCACCCCTCCCTCCACATCCACCCTTCCCTCCACCATCCACCCCTTCCCTCCACCATCCACCCTCCCCTCCATCATCCACCCCTTCCCTCCACCATCCACCCCTTCCCTCCACCATCCACCCTTCCCTCCACATCCACCCTTCCCTCCACCATCCCCTCCCCTCCACCATCCACCCTTCCCTCCACCCAAACCACCCATCCCCTCCACCATCCACCCTCCCTCCCCATCCACCCCTCACCATCCCTCCCTCCACCATCCACCCTCCTCACATCCACCCTCCCCACATCCACCCCTTCCCTCCACCATCCACCCTCCCTCCACATCCACCCCTTCCCTCCACCATCCACCCCTCCCTCCACCATCCCCTCCCTCCACCATCCACCCTTCCCTCCACATCCACCCCTTCCCTCCACCATCCACCCCTCCCCTCCACCATCCACCCTTCCCTCCACATCCACCCCTTCCCTCCACCATCCACCCCTCCCTCCACCATCCACCCTCCCCTCCACCATCCACCCCTTCCCTCCACCATCCACCCCTTCCCTCCACCATCCACCCCTCCCTCCACCATCCACCCCTCCCTCCACCATCACCCCTTCCCTCCACATCCACCCTTCCCTCCACCATCCACCCTCCCTCCCCATCCACCCCCCTCCACCAACCACCCCTCCCCTCCATCATCCACCCCTCCCCTCCACCATCCACCCCTTCCCTCCACCATCCACCCCTCCCTCCACAATTCACCCCTCCCCTCCACCATCCACCCCTTCCCTCCACCATCCACCCCTTCCCTCCACCATCCACCCCTTCCCTCCACCATCCACCCTCCTCTCCCATCCACCATCCCCCCTCCTCCCCACCATCCACCCTTCTCTCCATCATCCACCCCTTCCCTCCACCATCCACCCTCCCCCACCACCTACCCTTCCCTCCACCATCCACCCTCCCCTCCACCATCCACCCCTTCCCTCCATCATCCACCCCTTCCCTCCATCATCCACCCCTTCCCTCCACCATCCACCCCTTCCCTCCACAATCCACCCCTCCCCTCCACCATCCACCCCTTCCCTCCACCATCCACCCTCCCCTCCACCATCCACCACTCCCCTCCACCATCCACCCCTTCCCTCCACCATCCACCCCTCCTCTCCACCATCCACCCCCTTCCCTCCACCCCTCCATCCACCCCTTTCCTCCACCATCCATCGATCAGAAATGACCCACAGGTCTCCACCCCTTTCCTCCACCATCCATCGATCAGAAATGACCCACAGGTCTCCACCCCTCCCTCCACCATCGATCGATCAGAAATGACCCACAGGTCTCCAACCTTCCTCCACCATCGATCGATAGGTAGATAGACAGATGAGATAGATAGTATAGATAGATGGTAGAGAGAGAGAGAGAGAGGAAGAAGAGAGGAGGGGAGACGGAGAAGGAGAGAGAGAGCTAGTTAGCTAACTAACTAGATGGATAGATAGATAGATGGATAGATAGATGGATGGATGGATAGATAGATAGATGGATATGGTAAGATCGATAGACAGTAGATATATATATATAATAGATATATAATATATATATAATAGATAGATGGATGGATAGGATAGATAGATGGATAGATAGATAGACAGTAGCATGATAGACAGACAGATAGATAGAAAGATGTGATAGATAGATAGATGATAGGATAGATAGATGGATGATGATGATAGATAGATAGATGGATGGAAGGTACTAGACTAGCTACCTAGCTAGATAAGTAGGTGGATGATGGATAGGATGGATGATGGATGGATGGATGATGGATACATAGATAGATAGGAAGGTAGATAGATAGATTGATAGATAGAAAGATAGATGGAGGATAGATAGATAATAGACTAGACTACGAAGACAGACAGATAGATAGAATAGATAGATAGATAGTAGATGATAGATAGATAGATAGATAGATAGTAGAGGATGAGAGAGAGAGGAGAGAGAGAGAGAGAGAGAGAGAGAGAGAGAGAGAGAGAGAGAGAGAGAGAGAGAGAGAGAGAGAGGAGAGAGAGAGAGAGAGATGGATAGATGTAAATAAATCACCACAATCACCGTCTCATTAACAGTACGTCAGAATCTGTAAGAAATGGCAAAACAACAACAACAACAACAACAACAACAACAACAACTGGCACTTATTCAACAAAGATAGCTGCAAACGACTTCTGGATCTACAACATTTTAACAAGACTCTAGAGAAATCATGATCATCAAAACTTTAACCATGGCTACACTCTAACAATTTGTTACATACATACATACAAACATACAGACATACAGACACAGACACACACACAAACACACAGACAAACACACAGACACACAGACATACAACCAACACAACACACACACAGACATACACACAACACAACACACACACATGCACACACACACACACAGGCACGCACGTACACACACACACACACAACACACACACACACACACACACACACACACACACACACACACACACACACTTTCGCAACGTTGATTCAGTGCTTTTTTTTGGGGGGGGGGGGGGGGGTTACTGCACCGTCCAAAATCGACATGCACTGAAGTCTTAAATTTCATGCTTCAGTTTGTAAAGAAAGGTTTTGAGTTGGCTTCGCTTTCTTCCCTGAAATAACCCTTGACAACGTCGGACAAAGAAACATGACATCTCATTGTGAGATAGCTTGGGCCAAGGGACATAACTACACATTGTGAGATAGCTCGGGCCAAGGGACATAACTACACATTGTGAGATAGCTCGGGCCAAGGGACATAACTACACATTGTGAGATAGCTCGGGCCAAGGGACATAACCACACATTGTGAGATAGCTCGGGCCAAGGGACATAACCACACATTGTGAGATAGCTCGGGCCAAGGGACATAACCACACATTGTGAGATAGCTCGGGCCAAGGGACATAACTACACATTGTGAGATAGCTCGGGCCAAGGGAAATAACCACACATTGTGAGATAGCTTGGGCCAAGGGACATAACCACACATTGTGAGATAGCTCGGGCCAAGGGACATAACCACACATTGTGAGATAGCTCGGGCCAAGGGACATAACCACACATTGTAGAAACTCGTGGAGAGCGTGGCAGCAGAGAGTCCTCAGAAGAGAAGCCCCCTTCAAGCAAGTGTTTCGGCCCTTATCTCCTGACACTCTAGGGGGGTTGGGCCACACCCGGTTCATGACTCCGGATGTCCCTCTGCTGCCCCTTTTTTCCCATCTTGGGACGAGCCATGGCTGGGATTCGAACCCATGACCCTCTGGACATGCTCATTTTCCACTTAATGACTCGCGCTTTAACCACTGAGCCACAGGGACACCTGATATTTGTAGGGAAATTAAGCCTTATGAAGTTCACTTTTGTTCCTCCTTGACCAGATCCAGCTTGAACACCTCTCTGCCGCTTCTGCCATTGCTTTCAGGGCTCTGGATTTTTCCTTCCCTGCAACTGAGAGCTGTTTCATGAGGCTGTATGCAGACGTTCCTACAAACCCCCTAGCTCCAATTTCTGCAGTGAGGACTTTGACCTGATAGCCTTCTCTCCTCAGGCTGTTTGCCAGATCAGCATACTTTTCAGTCTTGTAGATTTGAGCTGCCTCCATTCTGTTCTCATATGGCACCGTGAGCTCGATCATGATCAGCTGCTTGGTTGACTTAGAGTGGACTACTATGTCTGGTCTCATGCCACTCTTGCTGATGATCTCTGGGTGACTCTTCCATTCTGGGAGGTCTGCAGTGCACTCCCAGTCATCTGCCCCGTCCAGCAGACTCTGCCTGCATGTTTCGAGTGGCACTGTTGTTCTTGGCCATGATTTGCTGCCTCCTGCCGTGAAGAATGTTGCGGGTGCTTTTGGAGTCCTGATTTTCCCTTTTGTGGTGTTGGTACTAGCCCAGACTACTTGTACAATTTCTTTGAGCACTTGGTTGTGCCTCCATGTGTACCTTCCTTGAGCCAGGGCTACTTTACATGAGCTTAGGACATGCTCCACTGTTTGTTTTTCATGGCAGAGGGGGCATGCAGGATCGTCTGTTTTCCCCCACTTCACCAGGTTTGCATTTGAGGGCAGAAGGTCATATGCAGATAGCTCGGGCCAAGGGACATAACCACACATTGTGAGATAGTTCGGGCCAAGGGACATAACCACACATTGTGAGATAGCTTGGGCCAAGGGACGTAAGCACACATTGTGAGATAGCTTGGGCCAAGGGACGTAAGCACACATTGTGAGATAGCTTGGGCCAAGGGACGTAAGCACACATTGTGAGATAGCTCGGGCCAAGGGACGTAAGCACACATTGTGAGATAGCTCGGGCCAAGGGACATAACCACACGGATCATATCACACGGACTGAGAGGAGGCCACCAAGAACTGATGACGTGCACAAGACTTTCGTTCACTTCATTTTCGAAATCTGGCCGTCGTTGAACCCTGACCTTTGGAGTCCATGTCATATCAAGTGAAGTAATCA
>CM065716.1:2533128-2538128 GCA_033310375.1 Conus canariensis
AAAGAACTCTGTCACCTGTCAGAGAAATAAAGAGCTCTGTCACCTGTCAGAGATATAAGAGCTATGAAATAAAGAGCTATATCACCGGTCAGAGAAAGAAAGAGCTATGTCACCTGTCAGAGAAATAAAGAGCTCTGTCACCTGTCAGAGAAATAAAGAGCTCTGTCACCTGTCAGAGAAATAAAGAGCTCTGTCACCTGTTAGAGAAATAAAGAGCTCTGTCACCTGTCAGAGAAATAAAGAGCTCTGTCACCTGTCAGAGAAAGAAAGAGCTCTGTCACCTGTGAGAGAAAGAAAGAGCCCTGTCACCTGTTAGAGAAATAAAGAGCTCTGTCACCTCTCAGAGAAATAAAGAGCTCTGTCACCTGTCAGAGATACAAGAGCTATGAAATAAAGAGCTCTGTCACCTGTCACAGAAAGAAAGAGCTCTGTCACCTGTCAGAGAAAGAAAGAGCTATGTCACCTGTCAGAGAAATAAAGAGCTCTGTCACCTGTCAGAGTAATAAAGAGCTATGTCACCTGTCAGAGAAATAAAGAGCTATGTCACCTGTCAGAGAAATAAAGAGCTCTGTCACCTGTCAGAGTAATAAAGAGCTATGTCACCTGTCAGAGAAATAAAGAGCTCTGTCACCTGTCAGAGAAATAAAGAGCTCTGTCACCTGTCAGAGTAATAAAGAGCTATGTCACCTGTCAGAGAAATAAAGAGCTCTGTCACCTCTCAGAGAAATAAAGAGCTCTGTCACCTATCAGAGAAATAAAGAGCTCTGTCACCTGTCAGAGAAATAAAGAGCTCTGTCACCTGTCAGAGATATAAGAGCTATGAAATAAAGAGCTCTGTCACCTGTCAGAGAAATAAAGAGCTCTGTCACCTGTCAGAGATATAAGAGCTATGAAATAAAGAGCTCTGTCACCTGTCAGAGAAATAAAGAGCTCTGTCACCTGTCAGAGAAATAAAGAGCTCTGTCACCTGTCAGAGAAATAAAGAGCTATGTCACCTGTCAGAGTAATAAAGAGCTCTGTCACCTGTCAGAGTAATAAAGAGCTCTGTCACCTCTCAGAGAAATAAAGAGCTATGTCACCTGTCAGAGAAATAAAGAGCTCTGTCACCTCTCAGAGAAATAAAGAGCTATGTCACCTGTCAGAGAAATAAAGAGCTCTGTCACCTGTCAGAGAAATAAAGAGCTGTGTCACCTGTCAGAGAAATAAAGAGATATGTCACCTGTCAGAGAAATAAAGAGCTCTGTCACCTCTCAGAGAAATAAAGAGCTCTGTCACCTGTCAGAGAAATAAAGAGCTCTGTCACCTGTCAGAGAAAGAAAGAGCTCTGTCACCTGTCAGAGAAATAAAGAGCTATGTCACCTGTCAGAGAAATACAGAGCTCTGTCACCTGTCAGAGAAATAAAGAGCTATGTCACCTGTCAGAGAAATAAAGAGCTCTGTCACCTGTCAGAGTAATAAAGAGCTCTGTCACCTCTCAGAGAAAGAAAGAGCTCTGTCACCTGTCAGAGAAATAAAGAGCTCTGTCACCTGTCAGAGAAATAAAGAGCTGTGTCACCTGTCAGAGAAATAAAGAGCTCTGTCACCTGTCAGAGATATAAGAGCTTTGAAATAAAGAGCTCTGTCACCTGTCAGAGAAATAAAGAGCTCTGTCACCTCTCAGAGAAATAAAGAGCTATGTCACCTGTCAGAGAAATAAAGAGCTCTGTCACCTGTCAGAGAAATAAAGAGCTCTGTCACCTGTCAGAGAAATAAAGAGCTATGTCACCTGTCAGAGTAATAAAGAGCTCTGTCACCTGTCAGAGAAATAAAGAGCTCTGTCACCTGTGAGAGTAATAAAGAGCTCTGTCACCTGTCAGAGTAATAAAGAGCTCTGTCACCTGTCAGAGTAATAAAGAGATATGTCACCTGTCAGAGATATAAAGAGCTGTGTCACCTGTCAGAGAAATAAAGAACTATGTCACCTGTCAGAGTAATAAAGAGCTCTGTCACCTGTCAGAGTAATAAAGAGCTCTGTCACCTCTAAGAGAAATAAAGAGCTATGTCACCTGTCAGAGAAATAAAGAGCTCTGTCACCTGTTAGAGAAATAAGAGCTATGAAATAAAGAGCTATGTCACCTGTCAGAGAAATAAAGAGCTCTGTCACCTGTCAGAGAAAGTAAGAGCTCTGTCACCTGTCAGAGAAATAAAGAGCTCTGTCACCTCTCAGAGAAATAAAGAGCTCTGTCACCTGTCAGAGAAAGAAAGAGCTCTGTCACCTCTCAGAGAAATAAAGAGCTCTGTCACCTGTTAGAGAAATAAAGAGCTCTGTCACCTGTCAGAGAAATAAAGAGCTCTGTCACCTCTCAGAGTAATAAAGAGCTCTGTCACCTGTCAGAGAAATAAAGAGCTCTGTCACCTGTCAGAGAAATAAAGAGCTCTGTCACCTGTCAGAGAAATAAAGAGCTATGAATAAAAGAGCTTGTCACCTGTCAGAGAATAAAGAGCTCTGTCACCTCTCAGAGAAATAAAGAGCTCTGTCACCTGTCAGAGAAATAAAGAGCTCTGTCACCTGTCAGAGAAAGAAGAGCCCTGTCACCTGTTAGAGAAATAAAGAGCTCTGTCACCTCTCAGAGAAATGAAGAGCTAAGTCACCTGTCAGAGAAATAAAGAGCTCTGTCACATGTCAGAGAAAGAAATAGCACTGTCACCTGTCAGAGAAATAAAGAGCTCTGTCACCTCTCAGAGAAATAAAGAGCTCTGTCACCTGTCAGAGAAATGAAGAGCTCTGTCACCTGTCAGAGAAATAAAGAGCTCTGTCACCTGTCAGAGAAATAAAGAGCTCTGTCACCTGTCAGAGAAAGAATGAGCTCTGTCACCTGTTAGAGAAATAAAGAGCTCTGTCACCTGTCAGAGAAATAAAGAGCTCTGTCACCTGTCAGGAAATAAAGAGCTCTGTCACCTGTCAGAGATATAAGAGCTATGAAATAAAGAGCTATGTCACCTGTCAGAGAAATAAAGAGCTCTGTCACCTGTCAGAGAAATAAAGAGCTCTGTCACCTGTCAGAGAAATAAAGAGCTCTGTCACCTGTCAGAGAAATAAAGAGCTCTGTCAACCTGTCAGAGAAATAAAGAGCTCTGTCACCTCTCAGAGAAATAAAGAGCTCTGTCACCTGTCAGAGAAATAAAGAGCTCTGTCACCTTCAGAGTAATAAGAGCTATGAAATAAAGAGCTCTGTCACCTGTCAGAGAAATAAAGAGCTCTGTCACCTGTCAGAGAAATAAAGTGCCCTGTCACCTGTTAGAGAAATAAAGAGCTCTGTCACCTGTCAGAGAAATAAAGAGCTCTGTCACCTGTCAGAGATATATAGACCTATGAAATAAAGAGCTCTGTCACCTGTCACAGAAAGAAAGAGCTCTGTCACCTGTCAGAGAAAGAAAGAGCTATGTCACCTGTCAGAGAAATAAAGAGCTCTGTCACCTGTCAGAGTAATAAAGAGCTATGTCACCTCTCAGAGAAATAAAGGGCTATGTTCACCTGTCAGAGAAATAATGAGCTCTGTCACCTGTCAGAGTAATAAAAACTATGTCACCTGTCAGAGAAATAAAGAGCTCTGTCACCTGTCAGAGTAATAAAGAGCTCTGTCACCTGTCAGAGTAATAAAGAGCTATGTCACCTGTCAGAGAAATAAAGAGCTCTGTCACCTGTCAGAGAAATAAAGAGCTCTGTCACCTGTCAGAGAAATAAAGAGCTCTGTCACCTGTCAGAGAAATAAAGAGCTCTGTCACCTGTCAGAGAAAGAAAGAGCTCTGTCACCTGTCAGAGAAATAAAGAGCTATGTCATCTGTCAGAGAAATACAGAGCTCTGTCACCTGTCAGAGAAATAAAGAGCTTGTCAACTGTCAGAGAAATAAAGAGCTCTGTCACCTGTCAGAGTAATAAAGAGCTCTGTCACCTCTCAGAGAAAAGAAAGAGCTCTGTCACCTGTCAGAGAAAGAAAGAGCTCTGTCACCTGTCAGAGAAATAAAGAGCTATGTCACCAGTCAGAGAAATATAGAGCTCTGTCACCTGTCAGGGATATAAGAGCTTTGAAATAAAGAGCTCTGTCACCTGTCAGAGAAATAAAGAGCTCTGTCACCTCTCAGAGAAATAAAGAGCTATGTCACCTGTCAGAGAAATAAAGAGCTCTGTCACCTCTCAGAGAAATAAAGAGCTCTGTCACCTGTCAGAGAAATAAAGAGCTATGTCACCTGTCAGAGAAATAAAGAGCTCTGTCACCTGTCAGAGAAATAAAGAGCTTTGTCACCTGTCAGAGAAATAAAGAGCTATGTCACCTGTCAGAGAAATGAAAGAGCTCTGTCACCTGTCAGAGAAATAAAGAGCTCTGTCACCTGTCAGAGAATAAAGAGCTCTGTCACCTGTCAGAGAAATATAGAGCTCTGTCACCTCTCAGAGAAATAAAGAGCTCTGTCACCTGTCAGAGTAATAAAGAGCTATGTCACCTGTCAGAGAAAGAAAGAGCTCTGTCACCTGTCAGAATAATAAAGAGATAAGTCATCATCCAGTGAAATATAGAACTAAACTCTCAGTGGTTTAAAAACTTTGTAATCTACTGCGTGGTGAAGAGTTGAGTCAACTTTCGGTGTGTCTTTGTTCTTTGTTCCTTTGTTCTCCCCAGGCTCAGTCATGACAATGGCCTCTTTGCTGGAGCTCAAAACTTCCTACTTCAAAAACTCTGGAAGGTCTAAAATAAGACTTAGACACTATTTTCAAAAACCTAAAACGGGAACACATAACACCGATATGAAATCTTTACACTGGCTTCCCATTCAGTGCAGAATATTCTCCTAACTTTCTACTGTTTGTCGCTTATCTTTTGATAGCGTTAGATACCAAATATCTCTCTGCCATACACCGTCTCTATTTCGCAACAAGTAATTTCCGTTGTTCTTCTGATGGTCGCATTTTGCATAGTCTGTATGGCAGAACAGAATCACTGGCCGCTGTTCTCTTACCTGTCTGT
>CM065716.1:2540628-2543128 GCA_033310375.1 Conus canariensis
ATTAAGTGCCAAGTCATCTCTGTGTGCAGTCAAATAATAAGTCATCTTTCAGTGTGACAAAGAGTAAAGTCATCTCTCAGTGATATAAAATGCCAAGTCATATCTGTATGCAGTCAAATGATAAGTCATCTTTCAGTGTGACAAAGAGCAAAGTCATCTTTTAGGGCGACAAAGAGCAAAGTCATCTCTCAGTGATATAAAATGCCAACTCATATCTGTATGCAGTCAAGGAATAAGTCATCTTTCAGTGTGACAAAGAGCAAAGTCATCTCTGTGTGCAGTCAAGGAGTAAGTCATCTTTCAGTGTGACAAAGAGCAAAGTCATCTCTGTGTGCAGTCAAGGAGTAAGTCATCTTTCAGTGTGACAAAGAGCTAAGTCATCTCTGTGTGCAGTCAAGGAGTAAGTCATCTTTCAGTGTGACAAAGAGCAAAGTGATCTCTGTGTGCATTCAAGGAGTAAGTCATCTTTCAGTGTGACAAAGAGCCAAGTCATCTCTGTGTGCAGTCAAGGAGTAAGTCATTTTCAGTGTGACAAAGAGCTAAGTCATCTCTCAGTGATATAAAGTGCCAAGTCATCTCCGTGTGCAGTCAAGGAGTAAGTCATGTTTCAGTGTGACAAAGAGCAAAGTCATCTCTGTGTGCAGTCAAGGAGTAAGTCATCTTTCAGTGTGACAAAGAGCTAAGTCATCTCTGTGTGCAGTCAAGGAGTAAGTCATCTTTCAGTGTGACAAAGAGCAAAGTATCTCTGTGTGCATTCAAGGAGTAAGTCATCTTTCAGTGTGACAAAGAGCTAAGTCATCTCTGTATGCAGTCAAGGAGTAAGTCATGTTTCAGTGTGACAAAGAGCTAAGTCATCTCTCAGTGATATAAAGTGTCAAGTCATCTCCGTGTGCAGTCAAGGAGTAAGTCATCTTTCAGTGTGACAAAGAGCTAAGTCATCTTTCAGTGTGACAAAGAGCTAAGTCATCTCTCAGTGATATAAAGTGTCAAGTCATCTCCGTGTGCAGTCAAGGAGTAAGTTATCTTTTAGTGTGACAACGAGCAAAGTCATCTCCGTGTGCAGTCAAGGAGTAAGTCATCTTTCAGTGTGACAACGAGCAAAGTCATCTCCGTGTGCAGTCAAGGAGTAAGTCACCTTTCAGGGCGACAAAGAGCTGTCAACTGGCAGTGCACTCCTCTGTTGAAGGCCGAAGAGTGAAACGCGTTGTGTCTTGTTTTTTCTTTCCTTGGAAATTCTAATGATTCACGCCAAAGAACTGAAATGAGAGTTTCATTATGTCTGCTTCATTGCATTTGCTCTGGAAAAGGGGGGGGGGGGGGGGGGGGGGGCGAGGAGCAGCCATGAAAAGATTTGTTTGTGATAACGCATGATTGAAACCACGTCATTTCTCCAATTTCAATATTGGTCGTGACTGACAGATACAATCTGTTTTCTGCCGAGGGACGGTGGCTTTGTTGTTGTTGTTGTTGTTGTTGCTGTTGTGTGTTGTTGTTGTTGTTGTTGTTGTTGTTGTTTTGTGTTTGTGTTTGTTTTGATCCTCGGAAGGCGACCGCTGTCATTGGGGATCACCGCCATGGGATTCGAAGCCATGTGTGTCCTATGTGTCATTGGGGATCACCGCCATGGGATTCGAAGTCATGTGTATCCTTGTGTCATTGGGGATCACCGCATGGGATTCGAAGCCATGTGTGTCCTATGTGTCATTGGGGATCACCGCCATGGGATTCGAAGCCATGTGTGTCCTATGTGTCATTGGGGATCACCGCCATGGGATTCGAAGCCATGTGTGTCCTGTGTGTTTCAAAGCTCCTGCTGTCCCACGTGCAGAATTCGAGCTACTGTGCATTGTTCTGTCTGTCTGACTGTCTGTCTGTCTGTCTATTTGTCTGTCTGTCTGTCTGTCTGTCTGTCTGTCGCTCTCTCTCTCTCTCTCTCTCTCTCTCACTGTGTTGTGTGTGTGTGTGTGTGTGTGTGTGTGTGTGTGTGTGTGTGTGTGTGTGTGTGTGTGTAATTGCACGATGTGTACACAAGTACAGTTACGAGTATACCTGTTCACTCTTTAAAGTTATCCACAAAAATTCACAATAGACAAAGAAAACAACAACAACAACAACAGGAGTTAGAGTGGGTAGCTTGGTGTATAGTAGGGGGAGAGAGGGGAAGAAGTGAGTGAAGAAGCGGGGGGGGGGGGGGGGGGGGGGGGTGGGGAGTGCACAACGTCCAATCGCATGTCGCCCAATCATATTTTGCCAAGTTACGTTTTGACAAACCGCGTTTGGGACCAGTCACATTTCACGCCGTCATCTTTTGTCCCTTCATGTTTTGCGCCATAAAGTTCCACCCAATCATGTTTCGCGCGTTTCCATTCTGCCCAGCCACATTTCACCAAATCCACGTCTGACCCAATGCCACGTCATCCAGTCACGTGTCACCTCATCCTGTTGGATCGTCTCTTTATTGCCATACCTCCAATACATTTCGCCCCCAAATCAGAATCAT
>CM065716.1:2548128-2553128 GCA_033310375.1 Conus canariensis
TGAGGAAGGTTTCGGCTGGTATGGCAGGGACCAGGTCGCCTGGTTTGATCTGCTGGGCGGGGTATGAGGGAAGGTTTCGGCTGGTATGGCAGGGACCAGGTCGCCTGGTTTGATCTGCTGGGGTGAGGAAGGTTTCGGCTGGTATGGCAGGGACCAGGTCGCCTGGTTTGATCTGCTGGGTATGGAGGAAGGTTTCGGGTGGTATGGCAGGGACCAGGTCGCCTGGTTTGATCTGCTGGGGTGAGGAAGGTTTCGGCTGGTATGGCAGGGACCAGGTCGCCTGGTTTGATCTGCTGGGGTGAGGAAGGTTTCGGCTGGTTGAATGGCAGGACGTACACCAGGTCGCTGGCAATCTTGTACAGCATGGTGAGTCGAAGCTGTCTTCGGCGGTCCTCCAGAGGTGGTAGTTGGAGGTATTGGAGCATCTTGGTGACACAGCCTGGATCCCTGTCTCTGTAGTTATTACAAATAAAGCGGGCAGCTAGTCGCTGGACCTTTTCAATTCGATCGATGTCCTGCTTTGTGTATGAATCCCATGCCACAGCGCCGTACTCAAGGGTGGACCTGACGAGTGCAATGTATGCAAGGCGGCAACATTCCTGTGGGCAGTTACGGAGATTTCGACGTAGGAAGCCCAAGGTTGATCCAGCCCTCTTGCACAGCCCCAGGACATGGGCAGTCCATTTCAGGTCAGAAGAAATCTGTATGCCCAGGTAAGGGTTTTGGTGGCTTGCTTTAAGATTGTGTTGTTCAGGCTGTAGAAGTGGCTTGACCGGTTCGAGGTGGAGAGGACATGGCATTTCTTCGCGTTAAAGCGCATCCCCCACTGGTTTGCCCACTTTTCCAAGTTTTTGAGGTCTTGCTGGAGGATGAGATGGTCCTGAATGGAGCGGATTGGTCTGTACAGAAGGCAGCCATCAACAAAGAGGCGTACTGTTGACTTTACTGATGCCGGAAGGTCGTTGATATGGCACAAGAACAGCAAAGGGCCGAGCACGGTGTCTTGGGGGACCCCAGACAAGACTGCTGCTTCCTCAGATGCGTCGCCCTCCAGCACCACCCTCATCCTCCGCTTGGTAAGAAAAGTCTGTAGCCATGTCAAGATGGGTCCACGTATACCATAGTGGTCCAGCTTCAGCAGAAGACGGTCATGAGGCACGGTGTCGAATGCCTTGCTGAAGTCTAAAATAATAATGTCAGTCTGGCTGCCTGAATCACGGGAGGAGAGAATGTCCTGCATGGTGGTCAACAATTGAGTCTCACAGGAATGACCAGCTCTGAATCCATGGTTTCTATCGGTGAGGATTCGATGCTTTTCCAGATGGTAGTGGAGATGACGGCAGATAATATGTTCCAAGATCTTACATGGAACTGACGTCAGCGAAAACTGGTCTGTAGTTCTCAGCCTTGTGGCAGTCTCCTTTCTTTGGGACTGGTGAGACATTCGCAGACAGCCAGTCAGATGGAAGTTGCCCTGTCATCAAGGAGACCTTGAATATGGCTGCCAGCGAGGGAGCAATTTTGTCTGCACATGTTCTAAGGATGCGATTCAGAATTCCATCTGGTCCAGAGGCTTTGGCTGGGTTAAGGTTCCGCAGCAGTTTCGTAATACCTTCTGTCTTGATGGTCAAATTGTCAAGTGTGGGGTAAGCTGTTTGCTGAAAGTCTGTAGAGGGCCCCTAATTGGAGGTGTGAAGACAGACACAAATTGTTGTAGCAGGATGGTTGCCTTGGAGGCGCTGTCGCTGAACAGGGTGGTTCCTTTCCTTAGTAGAGCGACACCTGTGCTGTCTTGTCGTCTGGATTTCACATACTTCCAGAAGGGCTTGGTATTGTTCTCTTTCATGTCATCTTCTATTGCGGTGTTAACAAATTTCCATTCTGCCTGTCGGAGTTTCCTTCTGCATTCCTTCTGAATAAAGCGAAAATTAGTCCAGTTATTTGTACGCTTCGCTTGCTTTGTATAGTCTTTTCTTCCGACGGAGCAACTTGCGTATCTTATAACTGACCCATGGCAGGTTATGACTAGGTCGTCGGAGGCTGGATGGTATGTGGCGCTCTACCGCAGACATCAAGGATGTCTTGAGGTGTGTCCACATGGGTTCAACCTCTAACTCCTTTTCCATGCCGCTGATCTCCGTCGCAAGCATGCATAGTTCTGAGTTAAGACTGTCCCAATTCGCCTTGCTGTAGATGAGACATCTGTGTGGTTTCTCCTTGGTTCTCTGAGGTTGGACGTCAAAGTCGGACACTATGATGTCGTGGTCGGAGATGCCAGACACAGACACAGAGCTCTTACAGAGGCTGGGGTTGCTGGTAAACACGAGGTCCAGGATGTTTCTTTCACGTGTGTTGTCATGGTGAATCTGTGTCAAGAAGGATGAAGCTGTGATGTTAACGAGTGACTCTTGAATGTCTCTGTTTGGTGTACCTGGTGGTACAGCGCCACTGTCCCAGTCTATATTTGGGCAGTTGAAATCGCCACCAAGTATGACATGCTGTGAGGGCTTCCTGTTTGCTGAATTTTGTCTAAAGTTGCTTGTAGTGTTCTCATGTCTTTTTCCTTTCTGTGTGACATGTAGAAACAGCCAAATAACATCTTTCTCTGTCGCTGAGTGTTAGCCTCTATCCAGACCATCTCTGCATCTGCATCAAGGTCAGAGCGTGCAGTGGCGGTTAGGCTCTTGTGCAACAGCACGAAAACACCACCCCCAAGTGAGCTGCGGTCTTTCCTGAAGCTAACGTAGTTGCTGGGGAAAATCTCTGCATGCTGGATGTCAGGCTGTAACCAGGACTCCGTTCCGAAAACCACGTCAGGTTTGATGTATTCAACAGCCGCAGCGAGCTCTGCCTTCTTGTTAGTAAGGCACTGACAGTTTACAGTCATCACACGCAGGCTCTTCTTGTCAGATGAATTAAAGAGGGAACTGTTGTTACTTCTGGCCTGTTGAGGGTCAGGTGTATAGGGGGGGGGGGGGGGGGGGGCGGGGGGGGGGTGGAGAGGCTTCTTTATCATGGCCACTACCGTAAGAAGATGAATGATGAAGACTTTGTGATTTCCTTGAAGGATGTCTGAGACAAGGGCTGCTGGTTTTCAATAGGCTGAAACGCTTGCTACTATTCACTGAGGGAATGCTGCCATCAAGTTCTGAAAGTGGCGAGTAGTAATTGTGAAGCTCACTTGCGAAACTCCTAAAAGTAAAGGAGGTACAATTTTATACTATCAAATTTATGACAAATCCATTGCACATTGGAGCGTTGTAGGAGTTCAAAGTCTGCTGTACCCAATTCAAGACAAGATCTGTGGTACCAAATATCACATCCATCGCATGCAATACAATCTGTCCATTCAACATCTATAAAGGACTGGGTGGAGAGATCAGCATCATGTTGTCTCCATTCAATGGAGAGATCAGCATCATGTCTCCATTCAGTTGAAGTCATCCCTCGGTGATGTTGTAAAGGACTGAGTGGCGATGAGGGGTGAGGGGTGGGGGGGGGGGGGGAAAAGAGATGGTTTTCAAGTTATAACATTTTATCACAGTCAAACGTTCCAACCAATCAGGTACAGCCTTACAAGGGGAATAGGGGTGATCGACGCTACATCGCTTATAGGGGGGAATAGAGATGGTTTTCAAGTTATAACATTTTATCACAGTCAAACGTTCCAACACAAACAGGAAACAGACCAAACAACAAGTGACGGAATTTTGATGGATGTGTTTACAAAGCTTTATACTATTACATCGTGCAACGTATACAACAATCAGGTGTTGATGAGTGTGCAAGGGGAGAGTGGTGTGGGGGGGGGGGGGGGGGGGGGGGAGGAATAGAGATGGTTCAAGTTATATTTATAGTAAAGTTCCAACCAATCAGGTACAGCTTATGTGAGGGAAGGAGGATGGTTTTCAAGTTATAATATTTTATCACAGTCAAACGCTCTAACCAATCATCCTTATACGTGGGGGGATAGAGATGGTTTTCAAGTTATAACATTTTATCGCAGTCAAACGCTCTAACCAACTGACAAAGGGAAGCGAAGTAAGAAACAAGCAGACAAACAAACAAACAAAAAGAAAAAAAACAAACAACAAAAAAAAACCCGGCAAAATTCTGATGGATGTGTTTACATGCTGACTCTATCTACATCTTGACGTACGTCATACATCGGGAATGGTCTGTGCTGATTGATGATTTGTGTGGCAAAATGGAAGAGAGTGGTTGATGGGGACGGGAAGGGAGGAGGGGGGGGGGAGGAGCATGCATCATGAATGGTCTGTGCTGATTTGATGATTTGTGTGGCACAATGGAAGAGAGTGGTTGGTGGGGACGGGAAGGGAGGATGGGGGGGGGGGGGGGGGGGGGGATGCTGCCTCATGAATGGTCTGTGCTGATTTGATGATTTGTGTGGCACAATGGAAGAGAATGGTTCATGGGGACGGGAAGGGAGGATGGGGGGGTGGGGGGGAGCATGCATCATGAATGGTCTGTGCTGATTTGATGACTTGTGTGGCACAATGGAAGAGAGTGGTTGATGGGGACTGGAAGGGAGGGGTGGGGGAGGAGCATGCATCATGAATGGTCTGTGCTGATTTGATGATTTGTGTGGCACAATGGAGAGAGTGGTTGATGGGGACTGGAAGGGAGGAGGGGGGGGGGGGAGGGGGGGGAGCATGCATCATGAATGGTCTGTGCTAATTGGATGATTTGTGTGGCACAATGGAAGAGAGTGGTTGATGGGGACGGGAAGGGGAGGTGGGGGGGGGGGGGGTGGGGAGGGGGTGAGCATGCCTCATGAAGGGTCTGTGCTGATTTGATGATTTGTGTGGCACAATGGAAGAGAGTGGTTGATGGGGACGGGAAGGGAGGAGGGGGAGGGGGGGGGGAGCGTGCATCATGAATGGTCTGTGCTGATTTGATGATTTGTGTGGCACAATGGAAGAGAGTGGTTGATGGGGACTGGAAGGGAGGGGTGGGGGAGGAGCATGCATCATGAATGG
>CM065716.1:2560628-2563128 GCA_033310375.1 Conus canariensis
TATCATTATTGCTATTGTTGTTGTTTCATCGTCACGTTGGAAGAAAAAACTGGATCGTGTACATTTAAATATCTAACATGTTCATGTAATCATCTCTCATTAAAACACAGAACTGAATCATCAATCAGTAAAAAAAGGAGCAAAGTAATGACTCAGTGTAATTAAGAACTGGATCAACTGTCAGTGTAATAAAGAACTGGACCAACTGTCAGTGTAATACAGAACTGGATCAACTGTCAGTGTAATCAAGAACTGGATCAACTGTCAGTGTAATCAAAAGAACTCGATCACTGTCGGTAATAAAATGGATAATGTCAGTAATACAGACTGATCACGTCAGTGTAATAAACTGGATCAATGTCAGTGTAATCAAAAGAACTGGATCAACTGTCAGTGTAATAAGAACTGGATCAACTGTCAGTGTAATACAGAACTGGATCAACTTCAGTGTATACAGAACTGGATCAACTGTCGTGTAATCAAAAGAACTGGATCAATGTCAGTGTAATCAAAAGAACTGGATCAACTGTCAGTGTAATACAGAACTGGATCAACTGTCAGTGTAATACAGAACTGGATCAACTGTCAGTGTAATACAGAACTGGATCAACTGTCAGTGTAATAAAGAACTGGATCAACTGTCAGTGTAATCAAGAACTGGATCAACTGTCAGTGTAATAAGAACTGGATCAACTGTCAGTGTAATACAGAAACTGGATCAACTGTCAGTGTAATCAAAAGAACTGGATCAACTGTCAGTGTAATCAAGAACTGGATCAACTGTCAGTGTAATACAAGAACTGGATCAACTGTCAGTGTAATAAGAACTGGATCAACTGTCAGTGTAATACAGAACTGGATCAACTGTCAGTGTAATACAGAACTGGATCAACTGTCAGTGTAATACAGAACTGGATCAACTGTCAGTGTAATCAAAGAACTGGATCAACTGTCAGTGTAATACAGAACTGGATCAACTGTCAGTGTAATCAATAGAACTGGATCAACTGTCAGTGTAATACAGAACTGGATCAACTGTCAGTGTAATCAAAGACTGATCAACTGTCAGTGTAATCAAAAACGATCCTGTCAGTGTAATACAGAACTGGATCAACTGTCAGTGTAATACAAGAACTGGATCAACTGTCAGTGTAATCAAGAACTGGATCAACTGTCAGTGTAATCAAAGAACTGGATCAACTGTCAGTGTAATAAAGAACTGGATCAACTGTCAGTGTAATACAGAACTGGATCAACTGTCAATGTAATACAGAACTGGATCAACTGTCAGTGTAATCAAAGAACTGGATCAACTGTCAGTGTAATACAGAACTGGATCAACTGTCAGTGTAATAAAGAACTGGATCAACTGTCAGTGTAATCAACAGAACTGGATCAACTGTCAGTGTAATACAGAACTGGATCAACTGTCAGTGTAATACAGAACTGGATCAACTGTCAGTGTAATACAGAACTGGATCAACTGTCAGTGTAATCAAAAGAACTGGATCAACTGTCAGTGTAATCAAAAGAACTGGATCAACTGTCAGTGTAATACAGAACTGGATCAACTGTCAGTGTAATACAGAACTGGATCAACTGTCAGTGTAATACAGAACTGGATCAACTGTCAGTGTAGTAAAGAACTGGATCAACTGTCAGTGTAATACAGAACTGGATCAACTGTCAGTGTAATACAGAACTGGATCAACTGTCAGTGTAATCAAAAGAACTGGATCAACTGTCAGTGTAGTAAAGAACTGGATCAACTGTCAGTGTAGTAAAGAACTGGATCAACTGTCAGTGTAATCAAAAGAACTGGATCAACTGTCAGTGTAATACAGAACTGGATCAACTGTCAGTGTAATACAGAACTGGATCAACTGTCAGTGTAGTACAGAACTGGATCAACTGTCAGTGTAATACAGAACTGGATCAACTGTCAGTGTAGTAAAGAACTGGATCAACTGTCAGTGTAATACAGAACTGGATCAACTGTCAGTGTAATACAGAACTGGATCAACTGTCAGTGTAATACAGAACTGGATCAACTGTCAGTGTAGTAAAGAACTGGATCAACTGTCAGTGTAATAAAGAACTGGATCAACTGTCAGTGTAATACAGAACTGGATCAACTGTCAGTGTAATCAAAAGAACTGGATCAACTGTCAGTGTAATACAGAACTGGATCAACTGTCAGTGTAATACAGAACTGGATCAACTGTCAGTGTAATACAGAACTGGATGAACTGTCAGTGTAATACAGAACTGGATCAACTGTCAGTGTAATCAATAGAACTGGATCAACTGTCAGTGTAATCAATAGAACTGGATCAACTGTCAGTGTAATAAAGAACTGGATCAACTGTCAGTGTAATCAATAGAACTGGATCAACTGTCAGTGTAATCAAAAGAACTGGATCAACTGTCAGTGTAATAAAGAACTGGATCAACTGTCAGTGTAATCAAAAGAACTGGATCAACTGTCAGTGTAATACAG
>CM065716.1:2583128-2603128 GCA_033310375.1 Conus canariensis
CTACCCTGTGGAACACCCATTTCCTGCTCATGAATTTCTGACAATGTTGTCCCCACACGGACCTGGAAGGACCTGTCTGCCAAAAACTGTTCTATGAACACTGGGAGATTGCCACGGAAACCCATCCGATGGAGGTCTGACAGGATTCCATACTTCCACGTCGTGTCATAGGCCTTCTCTATGTCGAAAAAAATGGCAACAACATGCTTTTTATCTAAAAAAGAGTTTCGAATAGTGGTTTCCAATCTGATTAAATGGTCCATGGTAGAGTGATGCTTTCTAAAACCACACTGTTCCATGGCTAAAAGCCCATCACTTTCCAATTTCCACATGAGCCTACCATTTACCATTTTTTCCATCACTTTACAAACACAACTTGTTAAGGCTATTGGACGATAGTTGGTTGGATTTAAATGATCCTTCCCTGGCTTCGGAATGGGAACAATTAGGGCTCTTTTCCATGAAGCTGGGAAAGACCCAGACGTCCAAACCTGGTTATAAACTTGAAGCAGAATGTTAAGACCTGAGTCAGGAAGGTGTTTTAAGAGTTGATAATGTATTTCATCAAGACCAGGAGCAGAATCATGACATGCCTGCAAGGCAGACTTCAGTTCATTTAGATTAAAGGGCAAGTTGTAGTCTTCTTGATTGGGTGAGGAAAAGTCAAGCTTCTTTTTTTCTGCTTGCGTTTTGATCTTTAAAAACGCGGTGGATTTTTGACTGGAGGAAGAGTTGGTTTCTATGGTGGAAGCTAGCAAGTTAGCCACAGCGTGTTTGTCAGTGATGAGTGTATCATCAAGTTTTAAATGGTGGATTGAAGGGCAGCTGTTCTTGCCCCTAATTTTTTTTAACAACTCTCCAGATTTTTTTCTTGGATATGTTTGATGTGAGGGAAGAGCAGAAATTTCTCCAAGACACTCGTCTACTTCCTCTACAAACAAACCTCGCCTTTGCTTTTTTCCTCTGATAAGATCGAACATTCGGGGCCACAGGATGCTGAAAGACTGAACGTTGGGCCCTCTTGCGAATGTTGCAAGCATTCTTACAATCCTGGTTGAACCATGGTGTACCAGGTAATTGTGGACCTGGTTTTGTGAGTGGGATGGTATCTCTCGCACATGATAACAAAACATTAGTGAAGGACTCCGCTGGATCTTCTGATCGGAAGACGATTTCAGCATCTAGCTTATCAGTTATGGCTGAACGAAAGAAATCCCAATTAGCCCTTTTAAAGCAAAAATACTGAGGAAAGGAAACAGGTTCCTTCAAAACTGGAGAAAGTATTACAGGGAAATGGTCGCTCCCGTGCAGATCATCGTGAACTGACCAATCATAGTCTAGAACCAATGAAGGATCACACACTGACAAATCCAAACACGAAAGAGTACCATTTGAAGAATGCATGTATGTTGGTGATTTGTCATTTAGACAACACAAGTCCAGTTCGTTAAAGATCTCTTCCAGCATGAGACCCCGAGGTGAGGAATATGAGCTACCCCAAAGGGGGGAGTGCCCGTTGAAGTCTCCCAAAACAAAAAAAGGACGTGGAAGCTGATCTATTAGATCAATGACTTGTTGCTTAGATATTGTACCAGAAGGAGGACAATAAATTGAACAGAGAGTTATTGTTTTATTGAAAGTAATCCTGGCCGCAACAGCTTGTAATGGGGTATTTAAGTTAACTTGGCTGAATAATAAGGATCTGTGAATAAGAAGGGAAACACCCCCAGTGACACCATGGCCAGTATCCGTAGGTAAAGCAGGAAAACCTACTGAACTAAAGCCTGCCAATGAAAAATGTTTTCCTGGTCTCAACAATGTTTCCTGCAGCGCAACAACACTAGGTTTGAGGTCAGAACACAACCGCTGGAGTTCCTCATATTGGGCATTAATGCCTCTTATATTCCACTGAATAAGGGCCATGACAATAAAAAAGAGAAGAAAATTACTCCATCTCATTGTCCTCATCACCTTCTATCTCCAAAGGAGAAAAGCGATTGGAAGAAGGCGATGGAGATACCACCTTCTTGGCTGACGAAGGACGATACTTATTTCCACCCCCAGATGGACGAGGTGGAAGAGGAGGCTTCATCAGAGGTCGACTTCTGGAGTGTTCCCCAGACAAAGAGGCTACCTGTGCAGCCTTCCCAGAGGGTCTGGGATTGGAGGAAGGGGGCTCAGACCCTCGAGGAGTCCGGGGGGAGGTGGATATTGAGCCTCCACCCAAGGCACTGTTTGAATTTTGCTTTCTTTTTCCACTGTCTTTCTGTACATGCTGAGGCTCCTGTTGCGTCTGCCGATCCTGATGCTGACAGCCGGCCTGAGGTTGAACAGTCTCAGTCTGAACACCAACACTGACCATGCTCCCCTTGGCGACATCAGCATATGACTTGCTGAGGGAGGGCTGTCTATTCTGCACAAGTTTCCTTGCCTCAAAGAACGAAATTCGATTCTCCGTGCGTACCTTCTGGATCTCGGACTCGACGCGCCAGACTGGACAGTCCTTCGAGAAAGCAGAATGGTTGCCTTTACAGTTTATGCAACAGGGCGGACAATCACACGGACCTTCATGCACTGGTTTTGAGCACTTGCCACACGCCTCCTGTTCTGTACACCTGTCCTTAATGTGTCCGTACTTTTGGCACTTAAAGCATCGCAAAGGTGAAGGAATGTACATAGAGACGGGAACCCTCAAATATCCGACATTCACACACACAGGGAGAGTTGTACAGAAAGTTAGAAAAAAAGTATCTGTTGGCACACGGTCTTGATCTTTTCGTGCTAGAACCCGGTGAACGTGGGTCACACCCTGGGAAGCCAGTTCCGTCTTTATTTCTAACTCGGAAACGCCTCTCAAATCACGACACCTGATGACGCCCTTGCTTGAATTCAAAGTTTTGTGAGGTGTCACTCTGATTGGCCTGTCAATCAACGTCGTCGACTTGAGAAGCAACTCAGAATGCTTCTGTTTTGCACATTCTATCAAAAAGGAACCGTTTCGTAGCCGTTTCATGGATTTGGGTACGGCGGAGAGTCCCTCTACTCCTCGCGAAATAGCAAAAGGACTCAATCCATTCACCCCACAGAGAGGGCGAGCTTCGTCCACACCCTCCATCACCAACCAACAAGGCCAAAAACCAGTTGCTGTCCTTATTTCATTATCCGAGTCCGAGTCCAAGTTCGAGCCTGAGGAATAATTTCTTTTCCTTTTTGTTGGGAGTGAGCCATAGTTTTGAGTTTTTAAAGTTCATCCCTGCCTACCTACCCACCATGGGGTCCAACAAGGGGCCAGGGTCAAGGGGAAATCCAACTCTTGACCCCATCCGGGTTTCAGCAGGGATATACACCAGATAGAACATAACTAACCTATTCCGCCAAGATCATGACACACCGCCGGGGACAGACGGTGAACACTTACAAGGTTTCCAAGGCCAGCCAAGAACTACCCAGTTTGACCCAACCTCACGTAGAGGCAGCCGATTGACATACACGGGCCAATGTATGCCACCCGTCTTAGAGGAGGTCCGAGCCAAAGTGATGTGTTGAGAACAGCAGGTTCTCTCAATCACCAGGACCTCATTCCCCCCCACTTACAGGACGCACCGCACGGCAAACACGGTGGGTCTGAAGAAGACCGCAGAGAAAAGGAGAAGTGTTCCAAAGAAGGCTTGTAAGTAAAGATTAAAGTACAGAGTAAAGAGCCAGGTAGGCAGAAACTAGACGAAACAGAGGCTGCAGTTTCTGTGGGGAGACTTTATGGGGGAAAAAGAGATAGTAAAAGACACAGTAGGCAGAAAAACAGGAAAGATAAGAAAAAGGGGTGGGCTCAGGTTAGTCGAGAAACACCCCCGCCACGAGAAGGCCGGCCCATGGGGGCAGTCATTTACAAAGATATCGTCGAGGGCATTATGGAAAACATAAATCAACGCCATCATCAATGGCGTTATTAACCACTTCATCCTAAGTACCATTGAAGTCAGTATCCAGCGCTGAGCTGTTTTGGTATCAGTTGCTTCAGCTAACTCTTTATTCTATTGCCTTCGCCGAACAGGTTATAGTTTTGCAGCTAACTCTTTATTCTATTGCCTTCGCCGAACAGGTTATAGTTTTGCAACTAACTCTTTATTCTATTGCCTTCGCAATACAGGTTATAGTTTTGCAACTAACTCTTTATTCTTTTGCCTTCGCCGAACAGGTTATAGTTTTGCAACTAACTCTTTATTCTATTGCCTTCGCAATACAGGTTATAGTTTTGCAACTAACTCTTTATTCTATTGCCTTCGCCATACAAGTCATAGTTTTGCAACTAACTCATTATTCTATTGCATTGACCGTACAGGTTATAGTTTTGCTCACATCTGTCGGTTTGGTTTCGCTTTGTTTTTGTCTATTTCCTTGCCTGTCCCTGTGCATTTTCAAAATACTTTTTCGTAGGTCCTCCAACCTAAGATTTTTCCCACTTTTTTTTTTTAAACTAGTGCGGCCTCTATCCTCCTATTTTTCGCTACTTTTTTATTCCTGAAATCGACTCAGTCACTATGCTTTGATTGTGTATTTTTTTTACAGATGGATATTAGCATTATTGTTTTAACCGTTGATACAAAGGCATATCCCTGTCGGAATTACACCAAAACTACCCAACAGTGGAGGAAATATAGAATGTGTCCAAGAGATGAACCCATTGTGCAGACTTAAATCAATCGACAGACACTTTTATCCTTCAGCAAGATTTAAATGTACACGGGAGGTAACTTCTTCTGTCCCTAGCAAGTATTGCCAACAATTACTTCCCCTGGCCAGTTGTTTAATGTAATAGGAGTCTATGCTCTTCTGAGAGCAATTTCAGTTTTTATATAACTTCTTGAACTTGTAGAAAAGAAAAATGTATGCTGTGTCCTGCCATGCCCAAGCCTACCCAGCCTTAGAGATTATTCTACAATGTTCAGTTTCTTAAATTTTCTGACGTTTTCTGGACGGCAAAAGAAACAAACTGCAGCGTTACTGGAACACGACAAAAAAGCAGAAGAGCACACAAAACAAAGTGTGAAGTAACGCAGTTTTAATGCACGACACAAAACAGGACAAGAAATTTTCGGCAATATGCCTTCCTCAGCGACAAAAAAATACAGACATAAACATGCACAATACTCCCCTTGTGAAGCCAAAGTGGTGAATGAATGGTGAATGAATTTTCGGCATATTGCCGAAAATTTCTTGTCCTGTTTTGTGTCGCGCATTAAAACTGCGTTACTTCACACTTTGTTTTGTGTGCTCTTCTGCTTTTTTGACGTTTTCTGGTTTTCAATGGTTTTATGATTTTGAGGCCCTTTCAGAATCTGGACATGTAGCTGTGTGCGTGCGTGCGTGCGTGCGCGCGCGCGCGTGTGTGTGTGTGTGTGTGTGTGTGTGTATGTGTGTGTGTGTCCTTCATTTAACGTCTATCCACTGTTCGTGATATTAGACAAAATATCAATAAAGTGTGTGTGTATACGTGTGTGTGTGTGCGCGCGCGCGTGCGCGTGTGTGTGTTGCTGTTGTTGTTGTTTCTGTGATTTTTGTCGTGGATCTGTACGTTTCAATTTGAAAGACTTCAAGAGATTTTCTTGTGTTGTACTTCAGATGTTAAGTTCTGCATTTTATAAATGTTCAGATCTTTCTTCTAGAAGTCCTGGGTTTACCTTACTTCATGTCACTTGTTATTGGGCACATGGTGTTGGCTGTTTTTGCAAGACTTCCAGATAGAGTTTGGCTGTCCCCCCCTCCCCCCCCCCCCCGGCCTGTTAATTCTGTGTGGGCAAGTTGCATGGTATTTCTGAGGTATTTCAATGGTGCCAGGTTGTTTCCCAAGATATTTCACAGCGTTCAACAGAATTCTTTCGCATGTCTATTTATTTATTTATTTATCTATCTATTTACTGATTTAGTTTCTTTCTCTCCCTCTCTCTTTCTTGCTTTCTTTATCCATTGATAGATTGATTGACTCATTTGCTTATCTATCAGTTTTGAGTGGTGGTGTCTTTCTTACTTGTCATCCTTCTATTAAAAAAATCTTTTCTTGTTCCTGTTTCTTTCTCTCCTTATTGTTTGTTTGTTTCTTTCTATAATATTTTCTTTCCTTACTTCTCTCTCTCTCTCTCTCTCTCTCTCTCTCTCTCTCTCTCTCTCTCTCTCTCTCTCTCTCTCTCTCTCTCTCTAGGCAAAAACGACAAAAGCTCACCAATGATTTCCCTCCTATACACCTCAATAATGTACTTGTGGAACAAATCACTCATCATAAAGTATTAGGACTAATAATTGACAATAGTCTCAGCTGGAATCCCCACATAACGTTACTATGCAAAAAGCTCTCCCAGAAAGTCTATCAGCTCACCAAAATCAAACACTTTCTTGACCTTCATTCACGAAAACTTTTTTTCCATGCTCATATTCAGTCTTATGTTGATTATGCATCGACTATATGGGATTCTGCAAGTGCAAACACACTAAAACCATTGTTCAGCCTACATAAACGAGCGCTCAAATTAATCCTTCTGAAGAAAACTAGCCTCGAAAGCTAGATTATAAACATCTTCACATTCTTCCATTCAGCGAGAGACTCAAATACAACAAAGGGCTAATGATGCACAAGATTCTGACCGGGAATGCCCCAACAACTTTAATGAGACGATTCTCAAAAGTCTCGTCGAGAAACTCCCACAAACTCCATATCCCAATCCCCAGAATTGACCTATTTAAATCAAGTCTAACGTACTCGGGAACCTCTTTGTGGAACTCCCTTCCAGAATCCATCAAACAAATCCATTGTACCACAACTTTCAAAAACACTTACCTTACCCATCTTCTGCGGTAAAAAAACAAACACAAAAAAACAAAAAAAACCCCATAAGTAATACCAACAAGTGATCTCAAAAACATAAATCATCCCCTTTTCATGTACTTAACCAATTTGTCTTTTCTATTTTTTTTCTTCTTTTTATCATGTATCAAGTATTTTTATATATATATATGTATACGTGTATGTATGTGTATGTGTATGTATATATATGTTTATATATGTATATATGTATACATACATATATATATATATATATCACCAATGTGAGTGTGTGTATGTATGTAGTATGTTTGTATGTATGTATGTATGTGTGTGTATGTGTGTATATGTATGTGTACGTGTGCGCATGTATATGTATGTGCGTGTGTATGTGTGTGTGTATATGTATATATATATATATATATATATATATATATGCATGTATGTGTATGTGTGTGTGGGTATATATATGTGTGCATATGGATATAATCTTATGAAAAATGATTATATGTTGTGCCCTTTTTTCACTCTCTCTCTCTCTCTCTCTCTCTCTCTCTCTCTCTCACTGTCTGTTCTCTCTCTCTCTCTCTCTCTCTCTCTCTCTCTCTCTCTCTCTTTCTCTCTCTGTCTGTGCGTGCGTGCATGTGTATGTTCCGAATTCCGTACATACTTTGTCATATTCTTTTTTACTGTCTGATTTTATACATGCTAATTGTTGTACGTTTTAGTACATTTCCATTCCAAATCGTTACATTTCATGCTGTTCCCCCTCTCCCTTCCATCCTCTCTCTCTCTCTCTCTTTTTTTTTTTTTTCTTTTTTTCTCCTCCCCCCCCCCCTCCCCCAATTTCATCTCACTTTGCTTAATACCTTCTACGTATTTTCATGCCTTGCGAAAAATGATTACATGTTGTGCCTTGCTCTGCCTCTCTCTCTCTCTCTCTCTCTCTCTCTCTCTCTCTCTCTCTCTCTCCTCCCTCTCTCTCTCTCTCCCTCTCTCTCTCTCTCTCTCTCTCTCTCTCTGCGTGCGAGCGTGCGTGTACGTGTGTGTTCAAAAATATGTACGCACTTTGTCATATTCACTTCACTGTCTGTTTTCATACATGCCAATCTTGTACGTTGTAGTACATTTACATATGTTCCCCCAGCCCACCTCACTCCCTACCCCCACTCTCCCCTTCCTCTTCATTATTGTTATTCTCATTTTTATTTTTATTTTATTCTCTTATTATTATTATTTTGTTTGTTTTATTTATTATTCTTATTTTTTGTTTTGTTTTCATTTCTCTTCTATTTTCATTTGATGTTCCTCTATGATTACATGACCGCTTTGCTTGCTTCTTTGCTTTCTTACATTAATTGATTTCACTGCATGTTGTAGTCCCTACTCAGGGCGAGGACTGGATGTAAAAAAGCACGTCAGTGCTTATCTATTATCCTCGTAAATAAAGAATTTTGTCTTGTCTTGTCTTGTCTCTCTCTCTCTCTCTCTCTCTCTCTCTCTCTCTCTCTCTCTCTCTCTCTCTTTCTCTTTCTCTTTCTCTTCTTCTTTCTTCTTTCTTTCTTTCTTTCCTTCTTTCTTCCCTCTTTTTCCTTGTGTTTTCTTTTTTGATTTTCTCCTTCCTTCCTTCCATCCAACTCTACCCCCCCCAACTTAAAAAACAACAAACTATTCACTTGTTATTCAGAGGCTGGTGTTTTATGTTCACTATCCTTCGCAGAATAATCCCAGCTCGGACCATGTCAGTAGCATCATGACTCCAGCTCCGACAGTCTGGAAGCACAAGAGCAGCAGATGTTGTGGAATCGATGGCGCACTGGGTGTCCAGGGGAGGTAACACTGGTGCCAGTGACTGCTGTGAGACAATCCGTCACTTCCCTGGCCCTGGCAGCACCTCTCAGAACTTCAGCAGCTCGTGGGAGCGGAAGAAAAAAATCATCAAAAAATGATGAGGCAACCCATACATACACACGCATTGTGCCTTGGCACAATCTCTAAAAACTGAATGAGTAAGTAGCTCATTGTTCATGTTTGAATGTCATTCTCTTCAAAGACTGGCAAGCAGGGCTCGAAGAGAATGGTTCTTTCTAAATCCGTTTTTCAAATTTTCGGTTAAAAGGTTTTTCAGATGGTTTATACAATACGGTTAATAGCAATATAGGCTTTTAGCTTGAAGGTGGTTTATACAATATGGCTAATAGCAATATAGGCCTTTAGTTTGAAGGCTTATACGATATGGTTAATAGCAATATAGGCCTTTAGTTTGAAGGTTTACATAGATCGCCAGACTTAACAGCAGGCAGTACTTTGTTATCCTTAAAAACTTGTGGGTAACAATTTTTGTCAACACATTGGTCATAAATAAATACGTCATGTGTTTACAGATAACTGGTTAAGAAATGATTACGATTTTATTATCTAAGCCGTCTAAACCTCAGAAACCAGAAGGTTTCATTGCATGTCATTCATTGCACGCATCTTTTTTTTTTTTTTAGCCACTAGGGCTGTTCAGTAAGTTTCACAGTCGAGTCCCATTGGAGGAGGGGTGGGGTGAGGGCCGGGGGAGGCATTCTTATCAATGAGAAGAAGAAAATCCCGTGCCATGCCCTAAGCGCGTTATCAGGGTTAGCGTATAAATGAATGTCAGAAAAAATCATTGTGCATAACTTGATAGAAATTCATCCACAATAAAGTTTTTATAACAACGACATGACATGCATGCATGACTACATCTCTGTATTTATATTCGCTTTTTTTTTTTTAACCAGGTTAAGAACCGTGGAAAATGAATACTTCTGCCTTTGATAGAAACAGATATTTCAATTCTATTGAGTGGGCTGGGTTCATATGCATGACCGACTATAGTTTCTGATTGTGCTGTTATCCTAGTGGGGGTGTTTACTACCTGGGTGAGGTAACATAATTTGTTTATCAGTTTCAATTTATCGTGAGGTTTTCGTAGATCGATGTTAAAGTCTCGGAGCAAAATAATCCCCATGGAATAATTTAACATATCTTCCAACGTGAGTTCAAAACAGTCGAACCAGTCAATTAGTTCTTCCGGGTTTCTGTTTAAGAAACAGATCAAAATCGGTTTAAGTCCTTTGAAGAGAATTTCTCGCCAAATGCATTCTGTTTCATACTAATAAAAAAAATATCCAGCTGCTTATGATTTACTGAGGGATATGCATATTTTACCAAACCTGTTTTAAATTTCATTTTCTAGCATCTCATTTTAGAAATTGTATTCAGGAACTGACATTAAGTTGTCTGAAACCACACTGGTGATACATTCAAAGTCACAATGTAATATAAAAAATGACGTTACCAGTGAGAAGAGTAAATGGGGGTGGGGTGAACGGGGGCGTGGGGGGGGGGGGGGAATAATATCAACCTGGCACTAGAAATGGAGGCAAATAGCTAAAGTTTGAATTAATACATAAACAATCCATATAACCAGGCTGTTAAGCATTAACAAACAAACAAAAAAACTTATAAGAATGTAAAATGTTTCCCACTACAAATCTATAATGACGGAGTAAAAGGACCACAGGGCAGTTATCATGGACAAACAAGTAAAAAAAATAAATCAGTGAGAATAGCTGGCTTCAGGATGCCTGTTACACAAAAAACACACTAAAAAAAAAACAAAAAAAACAAACAAAAAACCAATGAAAAGAACACACGTGGCCATGAAGAGGAAGGGGTATAGAGAGGAATCCTTGGAGCACACTAAGCGTGAAACATCAATGAGTTCAATTTCCTTCGTTGTTCAAAGTACCATCAACGAAAGCAAGATCACTTAGTTGAACACAAATTGAGGATAGTGCTTATTAATGAATCTGTATATATTAACTGCTTTGCTGTGTTAGCATCACTGAGGCCATGAGAGAGAGAGAGAGAGAGAGAGAGAGAGAGAGAGAGAGAGAGAGAGAGAGAGAGAGAGAGAGAGAGAGAGAGAATTTATTGTGCAGTGGCGACAGGTCTTTCCACAAAACTACAGGAAGACGTAGAGACAAGACAAATGTGAAAATGAAAACAACGTAAGCAGACAGACAGACAGACAGACAGACAGACGAACAGACAGACAGAGACAGAAGGTGACGACCAATTGCGGTCAGTTGTGGACAGTACAGATCAACACACACAGAGCTTTGTCCTCTCCTCTACGCGGAGCGGCTGCACATACCTGATAATTACTCACGACGAGTTCATTTTGAACAGACAGACAGACAGGCAGACAGACAGACAGACTGACTGACTGACCACCACAAACGCTAATCAGTCCATTGCCACTGTCTGCTGACGTCATGAACGAGCCGCGGCGACTCATTAAGGCAGGGGCGACAACCGACAGCGATGAACACAACGATAATGATCGACTTCACAAACAGCACCACGCTGACGTCATTGAGGGGTGGTGGAAGTGGTGGTGTTTGGGGGAGAGGGTGGAGGGAGTGTTGAGTATGTGTGGGGGTAGCAGTGTGAGAAAGGAAATAGTGGGGTGGAGTGGGGTGGGGGGTCATATTGTGAGAGGTAGTTGGCAGGCGAACACAGTACATCTGCTACGATTCGAACACCAAAATATTCCTGCTTCATATACAGGTCAGAGTTCGGGATCACAGTAAGAAGAAGAGGAAAAGTAAAAGAGACACCCGAAGGTGCGGGTAGGGCCCAGAGAAATACTGTCCTCAACTGCCGAACAAACCAGCTGGGAGCAATCGTGCACCACTCTTGGAAGCCTGCGCTGTGTTTGCATAGGATGCAGACACGAGCAAGGCATTTCATTTACACTTGAAGGGACATCATTGCTCCCTGGCAGATGCCGTTGTGTAATAGTCACTGGATGACACGACAGAATCTCCACAAGAGCGTTCCCATGGGTGTACCAGTCCACGTTTCATGACTGCAGAGTCCACCGGCAAAAAACACACCATCGTCAAGCAACTGCCGTGTACATCGCGTAGCCTTATTCGTTGCTGTTCCGCTGACAGGTGATGACAGTACAACTCCTGACACGGCCAAGCTTTCGCCATGAGGTCTTGCGTGCTGTCTGAAGAGAATACCGGGTCACAGTCTTTCCCATTGTCAACAAGACTTTCCCTGCGGTCAGTGGGTCTTTCCTTACCATCACTGGACCTTTCCCCATAGTCGGCCAAAAGGCATTACAGTAAAGGCCAAGTTGTAACAACAAAGTTTGAACAGATGAAAAACGCCTTGGCTCTATGAACAAAAAAGTGAAAAAGATGGTTTTATCCTGGAATTTAGGGTCAGTAAATTACTTCAATGCTATATGTCAGCCAAAACAACAGAATGGTGCATGACTTGTGAGCTCCTTGAGTTTCTCTGCCATTGGTAGGGCACAAGAATTTTGAAGTGAAAAGTCTGGCAGACGACAGGAAAATGAGGAATCATGTAGATCGTGCTTGTATAGAAAAAGAAAGGAGCTTGAGATCAACCTCAGAGTCAGGTATGTTATGGGTCAAGGGCTGGACTGTGTGATGAATATGTTTTGGTACTGGCTGATCTTCTGACAAAAGCCAGGTGCAGCTTTGAGTGTAATGGAGAATATACAGCGTTTTGGACCTAAACTGTAACCGTTACTCGGACCTGTAGGAGGGCAGACGTTCTATTCCCTTTATCGGTGGAGGGAGAAAAGAGCACACAACTCCACTGCCTCCACTGTAGAAGCAGTTTTATCAAGGAAACTTTGCATAGGGGATTTCAAAGCTTTGCTAAAAATCACCCTGAACAGATCATAGGGGATTTCAAGGTTATGCTAAAAATCACCTTGAACAGATCATAGGGGATTTCAAAGTTATGCTAAAAATCACCCTGAACAGATCGATGGATTCCGCTAAGACAGATTTACTACAGAATAGACTTTTTTTACCTACATGCCCTTTGGCAAAAACATCTTCAGAATTAATACAGAATAGATTTTTAACCTATATACCCTTTGGCAAAAACACTTCCCAACGTCAGAGAGAGTTTTACCACTCATCATGGACTTCAAGGAGGTGTTCGTCAAGGTTTGGCAGGAGTCACTATGGACCGCAATAAAGAAACTTAACACTGGGCAGAAGCTTAGCAACATCATCCAGCAACGAACATCCACAGCGACAGAGGACACCAAACATATAGTGTGTGTGTACAGGGTGATTTCCGAGAGTGATTCCATACTTCAGTTGGAGTTCGTCAGGGCTGCCTTCTATCTCCCTCATTTTTCAGCACAGTCTTAGAATGCATCATGACTCATGCATTTGAAGATCATGTCAGCACAATTACCTTTGGAGGAAGAACCCTCACAAGACCCCGCCAAGCTTGTTGAACGGCTGGTTAAATATTAACAAGATTTAGCATAGAAATCAGCGCGGTGAAGACCAAATTAATGGCCAGCCACAGTACCACCGTCAGTACCAATATAACTGTCCATGGCCAGCAGTTAGAGTCAGTTCAACAGTTCACTGACCTTGGATCCATCATTATCAGTGAGGGACCCAAACCAGAAATCCTCCCAAAGGCAGCAAAGACAACCATGGCACTGTCCACATAGAAATCCTCCCAAAGGCAGCAAAGACAACCATGGCACTGTCCACATAGAAATCCTCCCAAAGGCAGCAAAGACAACCATGGCACTGTCCACATAGAAATCCTCCCAAAGGCCCATGCAAAGACAAACACATGGCACTGTCCACATAGAAATCCTCCCAAAGGCAGCAAAGACAACCATGGACTGTCCACATAGAAATCCTCCCAAAGGCAGCAAAGACAACCATGGCACTGTCCACATAGAAATCCTCCCAAAGGCACAAAGACAACCATGGCACTGTCCGCATTCAACATTCATTGTTGGACAGGAACAACTCCATGACACACAGGATTAGGTTCCTGCGTGCACTGGCAGATTCCATCTCTCTGTGCGCATGTGGGGCATGTGCTCCTGGTGCAGTTCTGGAAAGAGGAATCAGCCATGGAAATGAGACGTTACCTGCAAGATGCTCAACATCAAGTACACTCATCACATCACTTCAGTTTCAGTTTCACCTAGGAGGTGTCACTGCGTGCGGAGTAGTCCATATACGCTACACAACATCCGCTAAGTTTTGAGACCACACTACGTATGATTTAATTTTGATGGATAAATCACATCGCATCACTAACCAATAAGTGTGTCCTGATGGATAAATCACATCACATCACTAACCATAAGTGTGTCCTGATGGATAAATCACATCACTTACTAACCAATACGTGTGTCCTGATGGATAAATCACATCACATCACTAACCAACAAGTGTGTCCTGATGGATAAATCACATCACATCACTAACCAACAAGTGTGTCCTGATGGATAAATCACATCACATCACTAACCAACAAGTGTGTCCTGATGGATAAATCACATCACATCACTAACCAATAAGTGTGTCCTGATGGATAAATCACATCACATCACTAACCAATAAGTGTGTCTGATGGATCAATCACATCACATCACTACCAATAGTGTGTCCTGATGGATAATCACAATCACTACTACCAATAAGTGTGTCCTGATGATAAATCACATCACATCCTAACCAATAAGTGTGTCCTGATGGATAAATCACATCACATCACTACCAATAGTCATGGCAAATCACAATCACATCACTAACCAATAAGTGTGTCCTGATGGATAATCACATCGCACATCACATCACTAACCAACAAGTGTATCCAATCATCAGGCAGCACGTAGACCCTACGAGATCTACTGGCCTCAGGTAGGACAGAATACACGTTGGCATAGGAATGTTAGGAGATCCAATGGCCTTGCTACAGTCCTCCAGGGAACTGTTGATTTCAATGGCCTTGCTACAACAGTCCTCCAGAGAACTGTTGATCCAATGGCCTTGCTACAGTCCTCCAGGGAACTGTTGATCCAATGGCCTTGCTTACAACTTGTCCTCCAGAGAACTGTTGATCCAATGGCCTTGCTAAACAGTCCTCCAGGGAACTGTTGATCAATGGCCTTGCTACAACAGTCCTCCAGAGAACGTTGATCCATGGCCTTGCTAAAACAGTCCTCCAGGAACCATTGTCCAATGGCTTTGTAAACAGTCCTCCAGGGAACTGTTGATCCAATGGCCTTGTTAAAACAGTCCTCCAGGAACTGTTGATCCAATGGCCTTGCTACAGTCCTCCAGGGAACTGTTGATCCAATGGCCTTGCTAAAACAGTCCTCCAGGAACTGTTGATCCAATGGCCTTGCACAGTCCTCCAGGAACTGTTGATCCAATGGCCTTGCTAACAGTCCTCCAGAGAACTGTTGATCCAATGGCCTTGTCTAAAACAGTCCTCCAGGAACTGTTGATCCAATGGCTTGCTAAAACAGTCCTCCAGGAACATTGATCCAATGGCCTTGCTAACAGTCCTCAGGAACCGTTGATCCAATGGCATTACTAAAACAGTCCTCCAGAGAACTGTTGATCCAATGGCCTTGCTACATTCCTCCAGGGAACTGTTGATCCAATGGCCTTGCTAAAACTGTCCTCCAGTGAACTGTTGATCCAATGGCCTTGCTAAAACAGTCCTCCAAGGAAGTGTGATCCAATGGCCTTGCTAAAACAGTCCTTCAGGGAATGTTGATCCAATGGCCTTGCTAAAACTGTCCTCCAGTGAACTGTTGATCCAATGGCCTTGCTAAAACAGTCCTCCAAGGAAGTGTGGATCCAATGGCCTTGCTAAAACAGTCCTCAGGGAATGTTGATCCAATGGCCTTGCTAAAACAGTCCTCAGGGAATGTTGATCCAATGGCCCTGCTAAAACAGTCCTCCAGGGAGTTGTTGATCCAATGGCCTTACTAAAACAGTCCTCCAGGGAGTTGTTGATCCAATGGCCTTACTAAAACAGTCCTCCAGGGAGTTGTTGATCCAATGGCCTTACTAAAACAGTCCTCCAGGGAGTTGTTGATCCAATGGCCTTGCTAAAACAGTCCTCCAGGGAGTTGTTGATCCAATGGCCTTGCTAAAACATCCTCCAGGAGTTGTTGATCCAATGGCCTTACTAAAACAGTCCTCCAGGGAGTTGTTGATCCAATGGCCTTACTAAAACAGTCCTCCAGGGAGTTGTTGATCCAATGGCCTTACTAAAACAGTCCTCCAGGAGTTGTGATCCAATGGCCTTGCTAAAACAGTCCTCCATGGAGTTGTTGATCCAATGGCCTTACTAAAACAGTCCTCCAGGGAGTTGTTGATCCAATGCCTTGCTAAAGCAGTCCTCCAGGAATGTTGTCCAATGGCCTTACTAAAACAGTCCTCCATGGAGTTGTTGATCCAATGGCCTTGCTAAAGTCCTCCAGGGAATGTTGATCCAATGCCTTACTAAAACAGTCCTCCATGAGTTTGTTGTTCCAATGGCCTTGCTAAAGCAGTCCTCCAGAGAATGTTGATCCAATGGCCTTACTAAAACAGTCCTCCATGGAGTTGTTGATCCAATGGCCTTGCTAAAACAGTCCTCCATGGAATGTTGATCCAATGGCCTTACTAAAACAGTCCTCCAGGGAGTTGTTGATCCAATGCCTTGCTAAAGCAGTCCTCCATGGAATGCTGATCCAATGCCTTGCTGAAACAGTCCTCATGGAACTGTGGATCCAATGGCCTTTCTAAAACAGTCCTCAGGAACTGTTGATCCAATGGCCTTGCTGAACAGTCCTCAGGGAACTGTGATCCACATGGCCTTTCTAAAACAGTCCTCAGGGAACTGTTGATCCAATGGCCTTGCTGAAACAGTCCTCAGGGAACTGTGGATCCAATGGCCTTTCTAAAACAGTCCTCAGGGAACTGTTGATCCAATGGCCTTGCTGAAACAGTCCTCTAGGGATACTGTGGATCCAATGGCCTTTCTAAAACAGTCCTCAGGGAACTGTTGATCCAATGGCCTTGCTGAAACAGTCCTCAGGGAACTGTGGATCCAATGGCCTTTCTAAAACAGTTCCTCAGGGAACTGTGGATCCAATGGCCTTGCTAAAACATCCTCCAGGGAACTGTTGATCCATTGGCCTTGCTGAAACAGTCCTCAGGGAACTGTTCATCCAATGGCCTTGCTAAAACAGTCCTCAAGGAATGTTGATCCAATGGCCTTGTTGAAACAGTCCTCAAGGAATGTTGATCCAATGGCCTTGCTGAAACAGTCCTCAGGGAACTGTTGATCCAATGGCCTTGCTAAAGCATGTCCTCCCAGGAATGTTGATCCAATGGCCTTACTAAAACAGTCCTCCAGGAATGTTGATCCAATGGCCTTGCTAACAGTCCTCCAGGGAACTGTCGATCCAATGGCCTTGCTAAAACGTCCTCAGCGAACCACGCACAATATACTCACATTTCATAAACATCTACCACACCAAAGGATCTCCACCCAGGTACGCCGGTCTCCTCTCCATCTTTCTTCCATTCCTCTCACAGAGAGAGAGAGAGAGAGAGAGAGAGGAGAGAGACAGAGAGAGAGAGAGAGCCATCTTGAAGACAGGGAGATTGCATGTTCACACTGATAAAAAAAACAGACAAAGCTCTCCCACCTCAACGTTCCGTCTTCCACACCATTGGATTCTTCCCCCATAGTGTCTGTCCATCTTCCACACCATTGGATTCTTCCCCGTAGTGTCTGTCCATCTTCCACACCATTTCATTCTTCCCCCATAGTGTCTGTCCATCTTCCACACCATTTCATTCTTCCCCTATAGTGTCTGTCCATCTTCCACACCGTTGGATTCTTCCCCATAGTGTCTGTCCATCTTCCACACCATTTGATTGTTCCCCCATAGTGTCTGTCCGTCTTCCACACCATTTGATTCTTCCCCATAGTGTCTGTCCATCTTCCACACCATTGGATTCTTCCCCATAGTGTCTGTCCATCTTCCACACCATTTGATTCTTCCCCATAGTGTCTGTCCATCTTCCACACCATTGGATTCTTCCCCCATAGTGTCTGTCCATCTTCCACACCATTGGATTCTTCCCCGTAGTGTCTGTCCATCTTCCACACCATTTGATTGTTCCCCCATAGTGTCTGTCCATCTTCCACACCATTTCATTCTTCCCCCATAGTGTCTGTCCATCTTCCACACCAGTTGATTCTTCCCCATAGTGTCTGTCCGTCTTCCACACCATTTCATTCTTCCCCATAGTGTCTGTCCATCTTCCACACCATTGATTCCTCCCCCATAGTGTCTGTCCGTCTTCCACACCATTGGATTCTTCCCCCATAGTGTGTGTCCATCTTCCACACCATTGGATTCTTCCCTCATAGTGTCTGTCCATCTTCCACACCATTGGATTCTTCCCTCATAGTGTCTGTCCATCTTCCACACCATGTGATTCTTCCCCCATAGTGTGTGTCCATCTTCCACACCATTTGATTCCTCCCCCATAGTGTCTGTCCGTCTTCCACACCATTTGATTCTTCCACCATAGTGTCTGTCCGTCTTCCACACCAATGGATTCTTCCCCCATAGTGTGTGTCCATCTTCCACACCAGTTGATTCTTCCCCCATAGTGTGTGTCCATCTTCCACACCATTGGATTCTTCCCCCATAGTGTCTGTCCATCTTCCACACCATTCGATTCTTCCCCCATAGTGTCTGTCCATCTTCCACACCATTTGATTCTTCCCCCATAGTGTCTATCCATCTTCCACACCATTGGATTCTTCTACCATTGTGTCTGTCCATCTCCCACACCATGGGATTCTTCTACCATAGTGTCTGTCCATCTTCCACACCATTGGATTCTTCTACCATTGTGTCTGTCCATCTTCCACACCATTGGATTCTTCTACCATAGTGTCTGTCCATCTTCCACACCATTGGATTCTTCTACCATTGTGTCTGTCCATCTTCCACACCATTGGATTCTTCTACCATAGTGTCTGTCCATCTTCCACACCATTGGATTCTTCTACCATTGTGTCTGTCCATCTTCCACACCATTGGATTCTTCCACCATAGTGTCTGTCCATCTTCCACACCATGTGATTCTTCCCCCATAGTGTGTGTCCATCTTCCACACCATTGGATTCTTCCCCCATAGTGTCTGTCCGTCTTCCACACCATTTGATTCTTCCCCCATAATGTCTGTCCGTCTTCCACACCATTTGATTCTTCCCCCATAGTGTCTGTCCATCTTCCACACCATTTGATTCTTCCCCCATAATGTCTGTCCATCTTCCACACCATTGGATTCTTCCACCATAGTGTCTGTCCATCTTCCACACCATTTGATTCTTCCCCCATAGTGTCTGTCCATCTTCCACACCATTGGATTCTTCCCCCATAGTGTCTGTCCATCTTCCACACCATTGGATTCTTCCCCCATAGTGTCTGTCCATCTTCCACACCATTTGAATCTTCCCTCATAGTGTCTGTCCATCTTCCACACCATTTGAATCTTCCCTCATAGTGTCTGTCCATCTTCTACACCATTGGATTCTTCCCCCATAGTGTCTGTCCATCTTCCACACCATTGGATTCTTCCACCATAGTGTCTGTCCATCTTCCACACCATTTGATTCCTCCCCCATAGTGTCTGTCCGTCTTCCACACCATTGGATTCTTCCCCATAGTGTGTGTCCATCTTCCACACCATTGGATTCTTCCCTCATAGTGTCTGTCCATCTTCCACACCATTGGATTCTTCCCTCATAGTGTCTGTCCATCTTCCACACCATTTGATTCTTCCCCCATAGTGTCTGTCCGTCTTCCACACCATTGGATTCTTCCCCCATAGTGTGTGTCCATCTTCCACACCATTTGATTCTTCCCTCATAGTGTCTGTCCATCTTCCACACCATGTGATTCTTCCCCCATAGTGTGTGTCCATCTTCCACACCATTTGATTCCTCCCCCATAGTGTCTGTCCGTCTTCCACACCATTTGATTCTTCCACCATAGTGTCTGTCCGTCTTCCACACCAATGGATTCTTCCCCCATAGTGTGTGTCCATCTTCCACACCAGTTGATTCTTCCCCCATAGTGTGTGTCCATCTTCCACACCATTGGATTCTTCCCCCATAGTGTCTGTCCATCTTCCACACCATTCGATTCTTCCCCCATAGTGTCTGTCCATCTTCCACACCATTTGATTCTTCCCCCATAGTGTCTATCCATCTTCCACACCATTGGATTCTTCTACCATTGTGTCTGTCC
>CM065716.1:2605628-2608128 GCA_033310375.1 Conus canariensis
TTTCCTTACAGCAGTCACAAACAGCATTTTCCTTTATTTTCCTTACAGCAGTCATAAACAGCATTTTGCCTTTATTTTCGGTACTTTTGTCGATTAATCACAAACATATGTATTGTAATTAATGCACTGAGTATGGAATCCAGCACAACGAAAGGCTGTCTTAAAAGAAAATACGATTTCTGTAATGAGACACAGTTATACACCCTCCCCCACCTGATAAATACATACATACCATAGTACCGTCAGCTTTACACCCTCCCCCACCTGAAAAATAAATACATACCATAGTACCGTCAGCTTTACACCCTCCCCCACCTGATAAATAAATACATACCATAGTACCGTCAGCTTTACACCCTCCCCCACCTGATAAATAAATACATACCACAGTACCATCAGCTTTACACCCTCCCCCACCTGATAAATAAATACATACCACAGTACCGTCAGCTTTACACCCTCCCCCACCTGATAAATAAATACATACCACAGTACCATCAGCTTTACACACGTTCAGTGAGTACTGGGTCAGTGCCCCTGTCCACACCATCCCTGGTCACTATGAGAGAGGAGAGAGAGAGAGAGAGAGAGAGAGAGAGAGAGAGAGCCCGCATGTTGCTAAGTAAGCCTACAGTAAACGCATCTTTCCCCTGTGTGGGAATCTTTCTGAAGGTACGCGTTAGCTGGAATGATTTTGTGACGAACAACACGTGCCATGCGTGCGGCCTTGTGAAAGAATGAGTAGGCTACACCCACAAGAGAGTGTGTATTGCTGTTAGCTTACGGTCAGCTGTAAGCGTAAGGGGCCCACAAACACGCTTTCTTTTCAAGTTCATGGAAAAGGCAATGACTTAGGACCAGAAAATCCTATAGAGTTTAGCGGCCCGTCCATCGCCATTCTATGAATTTGGTGGGGGGAGAGAGGGAGAGGGGAGTGGGTGTTTGATGGGGAGCCTGGGTCACATGCAAGGGTTGGCCACATACCACAATCAGGATTTTGCACTAAATCACTTCATAAGTCTTGTCAGCGTTTTGAGGACTACCAAAAGTCTGAGCAAGCATTTCATGTTAAACTGATAATTGATCAAAGGAACAACTTCCCACCAATCATTTCCCTTATTTTGGCGGATTCTCTGCTGATGAAATCACATACAATCTTCAAATGTATGATATTCCCCTTACTTGATATCACATTTCAGGCTTTTGCACACACCCGTGACCATTTCTTTGCACTAGGCGGAAGACCCCCCAAAAGTCCTATTCCTTTGATTTTAATCTGTCTGCTTGGAACCACCTGACTTGTACCTTGATGGCTACATGAAAGAAAATGAGAAGACTCAACTTTCATACCCAATGAAAATTCTGCAAAACAATCTAATTGCGTCAGTCTACAAGTACTCGACTCTTTAAGCAAGGCCTTGGCGCATTAATTTTCGGTATACAGCCAGTTAGGTGAGAACCAATCAAGATTTCTCACAGCGGCGGGCCAATCGAGTGCACGTGCACGGCTCAGCTGAAAACCAATCAGAGTTTCCCAAAGCGGCGGGCCAATCAAGTGCTCGCGCATGGGTTAGGTGAGAACCAATCAGAGTTTCCCAAAGCGGTGGGCCGGGCCAATCAAGTGCTCGTGCATGGATTAGGTGAGAAACAATCAGAGTTTCCCAAAACGGTGGGCCGATCAAGTGCGGTATGCAAGTGCATTGCTGACAGGTGATGGAAAATACACTGATGTCACTAGCTGGGGGGGGGGGGGGGGGGGGGGGGGGGAGGGGGGCTTACCCCCTCCCTCCACTTTGATCCCCTGGTGAAATCTTAGGTAAACTCAATCGTTGTGACCAACACCAGTGTGAGTCTAGATGTTCATCTTGTGGAGATCCACTTTCCTCCTTTGTTTCCATCAAGATGGTATTAGATGGTCGAGGCAACAAATCTTCACTACACATGAAAATAAATCAATAAAAACTGAACAATGGAGGTGAGCAACAGGTCTGTTTGTGCTAACCTAAGGCACCAGACCTAGCAACGATCATCAGTGCCTTGAGTCAGGCTATCCAGAATCCTGGCAAGCTCATTCCATATGACAAAACCGTCAGACATTCTTCAGTATGTCCAGGCTTTCCAAAGCATTGAAAGGTGTAGAAAATGTCCACTTCCTCCCGATACGTTTTACCTGCCAAAGTGGATTTGCTATGGCCAGGAATGGGGGAGCAGAGGGGGCAGGGGAGATGGAGAGATGGAGTGTGTGTGTGTGTGTGAAGATGCAGGCCTATTAAGATACCAGGGAAGTGTACATTTTATTCCCAGTGTCACTGTCGGACGATACCCATCTCTGAAACGTTTAAGAAATAAACGGCTCTCCATTCTAAGGTAGTACTCTGTCTACCATTCGTGACCTCCCTCAAAAAGATGCCTTGGGGAGGAGAAATGAGGATAGGGCATGTGCGTTTGTGGGAGTGGGGGAGTGGGAGGGGGAAGAACTAAGGCAGCTGTGAGTTCAGAG
>CM065716.1:2618128-2643128 GCA_033310375.1 Conus canariensis
CTACTGTCACATCTGTCCTTTCCGTCTGATTTGAAACTACTGATATGATCGTCCATTCGCTCTGATGTCTCTTCAAAACACTTCGTTATGGCTTTGTAAAGATCAGACACAGTAACTTGTGTTGTGTCAGCCGATTCACAGACGATCGCGTTGCTGCTGCATGTGTCTTCGCTCTCAGCCTCAGTCTCCTGTAGATGTAAGGGCAGGCTGTGTCGCGATTTATTTTCAAGTCTCTCAACGTTAGCGTTTGTGTATTTATCTGACTCAGTTTACAAAATACCACTGTTATCATTTATTAACACGAGCTGAGGGTTTAAGTCATTCGCAGCAGCAGATGATGGACAGCACTGCTGAATTACACGTGCCTCACGTGCACATGTCTCTACACAGGCAAGACTGTCATCATGTAAAATGTCCGACTCGGTGTCATTTTCCATGTCATTAAACAAACTTGGAGGCGTTGGGAGAAACAAGCCAGAAGGAGATGGTGTAAGACTTGCCTTCTGTGTTGTCACTGCTCTGTGACCTCAGCCCGTCTCCTGTCTCTGGAAATCTGTGAAGGACATTACCTGTGGTAGGCAGACAACAGTGTTGTCTTGACCGACCGGGGTGCGCGGCGTGCGGTTGACATGGCGGCTCTTTCAAACGCAACACGACGACAGTCTGTGCTCCTCTTCCTTCAATGTTGAATGACGACAGTGAAAGTTCTTGCCACAGTGTGTTCAGCAGACATTCCAAAGACGTTGGAAGTCCTACGACAGGCATTGTTCACTGTTTTTTTTCAAAACAGAAAATAAAATGTTTAGACCTCTGGTGCAATGCTTCTTGCTGCTAGCCAAGCGAGGGAAGCCACGAGAGAGAGAGAGAGAGAGAGAGAGAGAGAGAGAGTGGATGGGAGAACTCCTCTGGGTGCAAGTGCACCCCACCTCCAGTTTAAACCCAAAATAGCATACACTGTTTAATATGTCTTGTCTCTGCCATTACATCACATACATTTGCGCAGTTTACAAGGAAAGGAAAACGGTATTAGAGGGGGAGGGGGTACCCCTGCACTCCATTTATACTTGAAACTTCCAAGTCCACCCTTCTCCCCCTCCCCCTGCCTGGTTCTCTCTCTCACCTCCTCCTCCCCTCCATCTGCACCCTCTTCCCCCTTCCCAAACACACACATACATTCTCTCTCTCTCTCTCTGTCTACAAATTAAGTGGACAGGTGTGTGTGTGTATGTGTGTGTGTGTGTGTGTGTGTGTGTGTGTGTGTGTGTGTGTGTGTGTGTGTAGAGAGAGAGAGAGAGAGAGAGAGAGAGAGAGAGAGAGAGAGAGAGAGAGAGAGAGAATGACAATATTCTTTATTTCATATCGGTAAAAATATTGGCTTAGTTAGCCATTTTTCTTGCCGTTACTATTCTACGAAGCTGGAGCTAAACGATACAAAATTTGGGTGAAAACATGATTACATAAAACAAACAACAACAACAAACCAAACCAAGAAACAATAACAACCACCACCAAGAAGTAGGTACTGACGTCATCAGTGAAAGAAGCAAATGAAAAAAGCCGTTTAAAGTACAACAAAAAAAACAACAACCAACTAACAGCAAGAAAATAGCATATATTGAAACTGTTGAGAGAGAGAGAGGAGAGAGAGAGAGAGAGAGAGAGAGAGAGATTCGGTGAATTTTTTCCCAACTTTTATCAGTCGTTTCTCTATGGCGTAGTCTCCATAATCGGTATAACAGTTTAATCTCCGTTGGCGTTTTGAAAGCCCCCCCCCCCTTCCCCCCCCCTCTCTCTCTCTGCAACTCTCCTCCTCTACCCGTCTCTCTCATTCCCCCCCCCCCAGGTATTCTCATGCTCTGTCTCTCTTCACTCTCACTCGCTCACTCATGCTCCATTCTCACGTTCTACTACTCTATTTCTCTTCCTTTCATCTGTGTGTGTGTGTGTGTGTGTGTGTGTGTGTGTGTGTGTGTGTGTGTGTGTGTGTGTGTGTGTGTGGGTGTGTGTGTGCATGTGCACGCGCACAGACCTATGTATTACATACAAGCGCATGGGCGTGTTTGTATCCCCACATACGTGTATGTGAATTTATGAGTGCGTCCGCTTGTGTTCTTCTCCGTATCTGTGCGGAAGACATCAGGGACAAAGCCCTGGTCAAGGTTTACGACCTGTCCATTGACGTCATCAGCCTTGTTAGCCAATGAATCCAACCAAGTCGCTTCCACCACGGTCGCCATGGTGATGACAAAAAACACGACTGATCCCGGCGGAGGGAATGGGGGGGGGGGGGGGGGAGGTCAGGGTAGAAAGGGTAGATGAGGGGGGGGGGGGGGGGGGAGAAGGAGGACAGATGGAGAGCGTGACTGTTAGTTTGTTTCGAAATTAGGCTCGTTTTGAATTGAAATGGGCATGTGTGAAAGCATATGTCCAAGCTAACTCTCTCTCTCTCTCTCTCTCTCTCTCTCTCTGTGTGTGTGTGTGTGTGTGTGTGTGTGTGTGTGTGTGTGTGTGTGTGTGTGTGTGTGTATGGATATGCACATGCCACACGCAGTGTTGTGTCATGGTTAGAAAACATAGATAAGTGGTGTTTGTTTGTTTGTATGTTTTGTTTGGCTTGTTTGCTTGTTTCCTTAACTTATGTGTTTTTTCTGTTGTTGTTGTCATTGTTGTTGTTGCTACTGGCGTCGCTGTGTGTGTGTGTGTGTGTGTGTGTGTGTGTGTGTGTGTGTGTGTGTGTGTGTGTGTGTGTGTGTGTGTGTGTGTTTATCGTCTATTTTCGTCGTCAATTTTACAGTTGTTCTCATGAATGTTTTCAACTTCATTTTTAACACAATGCCTCTATACTGTTTTGTTTCCGGTATTCCCATCTATTCTTTGCCTTTCTTCCTCCATTTTTAGACGAGGTCCCCCTCCTCTGGGGACCAGAGCCAGACGTCCATCTCACAGAAAGCCGGCGATTGCAAACAAACTGTTTTCAGCAAGGAAATGGGCGAGGGGAAAGATGGGGAGGGCAGTCTGGACACATCAACATGCTTTGCTTACTGCCTGCCGATTTAGCTCTCTGTGGAGGAAGACACAGTGTTATAAATTTCATACTTCTTTCCCAGGAGCGAAAGCTGAGTGGGCGAGTAGAGGAGCTGGGGTGATGGGGGTGGGGGTGGGGGTGGGGGTCTTTTTGTTTGTTTGTTTCTTTTTCGTTGTCTTTCAGACAGAGCAAATTTTCAGGAAAACATTGTCAGGGAAAAGGCAGGACGACACACTAATTAAACACAAAAACAAAACAACAGCCACCGCAACAGCAGCAACAACAACTACAACAACCACACACACACACACTCACATGCACACACGCACACACGCATGCACGAACGCATACACCACACACACACACACACACACACACACACACACACACACACACACACACACACACACACACGACACAAACACACATACACAGATACACACACACATGCTCATAAACACACACACACACACACAGACACACACGCACGTGTACACACACAATGCACACACACTCACAAAAACACATACACACACAGGCACACACACACACACACACACTACACACACACACACACACACACAACACACACACACAACGCACACACGCATACACACACATGCTCAAGCAAATACACACACACACACACATGCACAGAGAGAGAGAGAGAGAGAGAGAGAGAGAAGAGAGAGAGAGAGAGAAGACAGACAGACAGACAGACAGACAGACAGACAGAGACAGAGACAGAGAGACAGATTGATTGATTGATTGATTGATTGATCTTTAATACACAAGGACGGAGATTTTAGGCCAAAGCCTAGTCTTACAATCTGTCCTTGTCATGCATACATTATTTCAGCACATATCATTCATACTGACAATTCAACATAACAACATGGTAATCTAATTCTACAATGATAAGCAAACAATTCATAAAAGCACTAATGAGATGGGGGATGGTAAAACAGAAGGAAACTTACAAACAAACAAACAAGACTGCAGAGAGAGAGGTCAGAGGAGGGTGGGGAAGAGACAATGGTAGATAGGGGGAGGAGAAAAGGGATGGTAGACAGAGTGGGAGTGGGGATGAGCGATTTTAACGGAGTAGGTTTCATGTTTAGACGATTTATTCAAAGTATGGTTCACAGAAGACTTTGCAAATGGGCGCTAATCATTGTAATTGAATAATTTAATTATTGAGACATAAAATGTTTATGCAAATGTTCCTTGAAAAGTTTTAAAGTATTCATGTTTTGTAGATTCGGTGGAAGTGAGTTCCAGACATATGGTCCAGAGTAAGCTAGGCTTGTTTTGTATAGATCAATGCGTGGGTAGGGAAGAAGGAATTTCGTCGAGCCAGAAAAGCTGTTCGATCTTGTAAAAAGGGCATTGATATAACATGGCATGGTATCTGTCAAGATTGTAAACATAAATGATGCCTTGTTGAATTCCAATTGCCTCTTCAGAGGAAGTATGTTCAGCGCTTTTAGTTTTTCGTCTGTTGTTAGAGATACAGCTGGATGGAGTAGCTTTGCTGCACGTCTATGGAGAGAATTCAGCCTTTTTTGGTGGACGTCACTACTGCCGTCCCACACTGTTGAGGCGTAATTGATACGTGACATTATGTGTGCATTGAAGAAAAGTTTAAGCACATTACTGTTGACGTAGCGCTTTAATTGAGATAACAGGAAAAGGTGTTTTGAGACTACCTTGCAAACGTTATTGAGATGAGATTGCCATTTCAATTCTTTATCTATCGTTAACCCTAAAACACGATGCTCGTCTACCTGCTCGATAGAAGTGCCATTCAACCGAAGTTTTAGGCAAAGAGGAGTCAACTGGTGTTTTTGGCGGGTAGCTATAATCATAGATTTGGTTTTGGCTGGGTGTATGACCATTGAGTTTGAATGACACCAGTCTGACACGTCATTTAGACTTTCCTGGAGAGAAGTTTCTATTGTCTGTAGATCACTACCATTCGTTTGGAGTGACGAGTCATCAGCAAATAAATCTGTCGTGACCTTTTCATCTGATACGGACAATGGTAAATCATTGATGAAGATGCAGAATAGTAGGGGGCCTAGTACAGAGCCCTGTGGGACTCCATGTCTGACAAAGTCTGAAGCGGAAGTTTTGCCATTAAGCACCACATACTGAGTCATATCGTTCAAGTATGATTGGAATAATGAGATTGTTGGGGTATGGTTCAAGTAGACAGATAGTTTCTTTAGAAGAATGGAATGATCAACAAGATCAAACGCCTTTTTGAAGTCAAGAAAGACAACCCCTGTCATTTGTGATTGGTTCATATTTGAAAGCCATGAGTCACACATTCGTGGTAATGCTGTGTGGCAGGAATGATTAGATCGGAATCCAGATTGGAGTGGGTAAAATAGTTTGTTTTTCTCCATGAACTGAGATACGTGTGTGTGTATGTGTCTTTCAAGGGGTTTGGATAGAATCGAAAGTAAGGATATAAGTCTGAAATTATTTGGATCCGACAAATCATTTGATTTTGGAAGGGGGATCACTTTGGCGTTTTTGAACGCCTGAGGGAAAACATTAGTTTCAATGGATAAATTATATATGTATGTAAGAGACTCAACAATGTAAGGTAGAGCGAGTTTGAGAAGAAATGCGGGTATGTTATCAGGACCCATGGATTTTTTATTCTTTAATTGCGCTATGTGCATACCTACTTCATGTACAGCAAGAAGGGGAATTTTGACTGAGTTACTGGATCCAAGTTTTTGTTTGCAAAATGATATTAGGGAAGTCGGGCATGTATATTCATTTGGTGCTCTTATAGTCTGTGAAGCTTGAGTAAGGGTATCTGATAATGACAGAAAGTGGGTATTAAATTTGTCCGGGGTGATGTTTGTGCTTGAATTTTGTGAATCTGTACGCTTGTTGCGTACAATAGTGTTTATTGCCCTCCACATTGGCGCTGTGGATTTTGCGTCCGTTATCATTTGACTGAAGTCGTCTCGTTTGGCTTTTTCAACTTCGTTTGAAACAAAGTTTCTCTGCTCTTTATATTCGTCAAACAAATTTGCTGCTTTGAGTTGGTCACGTAGTACCATTTCTTGCAGTAATTCTGGCGTTAACCACGGGTTCATCTGCGGATGCCTAACTCTTTTTTGATGTAACGGCGCGTGTTTATTTATGATGGTGAGGAATGTTTGGTACCAGAAGGACAGTGCATCATTGACGTCTGAGTAATTATAAGTTAAGTGAAATGGGGAAATGTTTAAGTCATAGAGGTATGCTGCTTCATTAAACTTTTTGAAAGAGCGGTGTTGGATGGTCGTGCGACCTTTGGGTGGTGGTTTTGGGAGCCTTAAGGACCACGTGCAGAAAACTGGACAGTGATCACCAATACCAGAATGTACCACTGAAACATCTAGTATTGCAGATTTGTTGTTAGTGTATACATGATCAATAAGAATCGCAGTTGTTTTAGTTATTCTCGTTGGGGTTTGTACTAACTGATGGAGTGCATGAAGTGATAGTGTACTTGTCCAAGCTGGTTGTTGTTTTAACATATCAATATTAAAGTCCCCTAACAGTAGTATATTTGAATTGTTGTGACAGATCCAATCCATCATTTGTACAAAGTTGTCATACCATTCGTATGTGGAAGATGGGTGTCTATATAAATGTCCGATTAATAATGGCGGTGATTTGGAGTTTTTTAATTTCAATCCAGATACATTCGACAGTATTAGTTTCAAGATCAGTTCTGCGTCGGGTAATGTGGGCAATTGATTGATGAATGTATACGGCAAGGCCAGTATGTTGGGGTTGATCACACACGCTCTCTCTCTCTCTCTCTCTCTCTCTCTCTCTCTCTCACACACACACACACACACACACACACACACACACACACACACACACTGTTTTAAGAGAAGGAGTGAGAAACAGAGACAGACAGAAAAAGAGAGACAGAGACAGACAGATGGAGAGACAGACAGAGACAGACAGAAAGAGAGAGACAGAGACAGACAGATGGAGAGAGACAGAGACAGGCAGATGGAGAGAGAGACAGAGACAGACAGATGGAGACAGAGATTGAGAGATTTGCTTAGACATAATTATTCTTTTGCCAGCCTAATTTGGAACCCAACTTACCGTCACACCTCCCCCTCCCCCAACCTCCTCCTACCCCACCCACCGCCACCACCACCTCTCTACCCCGACCCCCAGTTCCCCCCCCCCCCCCCCCCCCGATTAGTGGTGTTGTTTGCCATCTCATCACCATGGCGACCTTGGTGGAAAGTGACTTGGTTGGATTCATTGGCTAACAAGGCTGATGACGTCAATGGACAGGTCGTAAGACTTGACTAGGGCTTTGTCCCTGAAGTCTTCCGCACAGAGAACAAAACAAGCGTACGCACACACAAACTCACATACATGCATATGCAGATACAAATATGTGCATGCGCTTGCACACAATACATACATGTGCACGTTCACACACACAGACACACAGACACACATGCACACACGCACGCACACCACACACACACACACACACACACACCACACACACACATGCATGCACGCACACACACACATATCACACACACACATACCAAACACACACTCACACACACACACACACACACACACACACACACACACACACACACACACACACACACACACACACACACACACACACGTGATCCGCTCTAAGTCTGTATGCTAAATGTGGGGATCAGAGGACATATGTGGATTTGTACCCCTCATCTTCCCTACCCCCCCTTCTGCCTCCCGCTATCCACCCCTCCCCCGCCATTCACGCCCCTGCTCTCTCTCCCCCCCCCCCCCCCCCCCCGCCTTCTGTTTGGTCTTTCTCCATTCATTTTCCTCCCCCTCCCTGTCTTCTCTCCCCTTCCCCCCATCTCTCCCTTTCTCTTCCCAATCTCCCTGCCACCCTGTTCTCCCCTCCCCTCCCCCATCTCCATCACCTTACTCCACCCCTTGTCTTCCTGTCCCCCCTTCCTTCTCTCACCCTGTCTTCTCCCCCTCCCCCTTCTGCTGTCTGTCTCCCCTTCTCCCTCTCCTCCCTTCTCCTCTCTCCCTACCCACGTCACCCGTGTCTCCCTTCCCCCTCGCCGTTCCTCCTTCCCCTACCCCACCTCCCCCACATCCCCTCCCCATCCCTTCCCCTGGACCTTTTGAAATCCCGACATAATTTTATTTCTCTATAATCATCGTTTTTTGTCGCATTAAAAATACGACCGAAATGCGACTGTCAAGGACATGTAAGAAGAAAATTCTAATATTTCTTGAAAATATACGACCCCACAGATGACTGTCGAATAGTAATGTTAATCCATAGGTTTATATAAACTGATGTCCAGTTTGCAATCACCTGCAGCTTCATAGTGTTCTCATGCAGCGTGCAGTTTATAATACTGGTGTCACTGTGAGAATGTCTTGTATCCGCCGTTGCATCCGCCGAGAAGGAGAAGTAACCGTTGATGCAGTCTGTTAGAGTTGCTTCCCCTGAATTTTTCGTCTGGTTGAACAATCATGGATCCACCATTTGATATGTGGGGAAGGGAAATAACCATTGGAACACTGGAAGAGTTAATTCCCGCGATCTTTTTCTTCTTGCTGAACGATCCTGATTCTGCTGATTGATTCGTGGGAAAGTCATCGTTGGAACAGACTCTAAGAGTTACCTCCCGTCAACTGCTCATTCTGCTGATCGATCCTCTGGATCCGCCTTTTGATCCGTGGGAGTGGAAGTAACTTAGAGCGGACTGAAGGAGTTACATATTTGGAGCAGACTAAAGGAGTTACTTCTCTTGGAACAGACTGAAGGAGTTCCTTCCCTTGAACTTTTCATAGTGGCTGAACATCCTTGATTTCGCCTTTTTTTATTTTTTTAAATCCGTGGAGAAGTAATGTTGGAACAGACTGAAGGACATACTACAAGTGTACTTTTCGTCTTGCTGAACCACCTAGTAATGTTGGAACAGACTGAAGGACATACTACAAGTGTACTTTTCGTCTTGCTGAGCCACCTAGTAATGTTGGAACAGACTGAAGGACATAGTACAAGTGTACTTTTCGTCTTGCTGAACCACCTAGTAATGTTGGAACAGACTGAAGGACATACTACAAGTGTACTTTTCGTCTTGCTGAACCACCTAGTAATGTTGGAACAGACTGAAGGACATGCTACAAGTGTACTTTTCGTCTTCCTGAACCACCTAGTAATGTTGGAACAGACTGAAGGACATACTACAAGTGTACTTTTTCGTCTTCCTGAACCACCTAGTAATGTTGGAACAGACTGAAGGACATATTACAAGTGTACTTTTCGTCTTCCTGAACCACCTAGTAATGTTGGAACAGACTGAAGGACATACTACAAGTGTACTTTTCGTCTTCCTGAACCACCTAGTAATGTTGGAACAGACTGAAGGACATACTACAAGTGCACTTTTCGTCTTGCTGAACCACCTAGTAATGTTGGAACAGACTGAAGGACATAGTACAAGTGTACTTTTCGTCTTGCTGAACCACCTAGTAATGTTGGAACAGACTGAAGGACATACTACAAGTGTACTTTTCGTCTTGCTGAACCACCTAGTAATGTTGGAACAGACTGAAGGACATACTACAAGTGTACTTTTCGTCTTACTGAACCACCTAGTAATGTTGGAACAGACTGAAGGACATACTACAAGTGTACTTTTCGTCTTGCTGAACCACCTAGGATCTTCTCTTTCATCCGGATTCGCAGCACAGATCCGCGTGAACATTTCATAAATTTACTCCAAGGCCACGTTTCACCTTTTGAAGAAGTTTGGCTATAACTGGTTCAGTCTTTTGCAGAATCAGCCGATCAGACAAACAAACATACAAACAGACATACAAACACTCGGGTCAGGGGAACAATTTAACTTCTTCAACAGAGGTTATGGCAACCCCCCGCCTCCCCCCCCCCCCCCCACACACTCCACCTATCCCACCCTCACCCGTCCATCTTCATTTTTTGTGTGAATCAACAATGAGCCAGTTATCTACATACAAGGGTTCTTTAACAACAACGACGTCGACAACAACGACGATAACAACGATGATAACAACGACGACGACAACAACAACGACGACAACAGCAACAACGATAACAACGATGATAACAACGACGACGACAACAACAACGACGACGACAGCAACAACGACGACGACGACAACAACGACAACAACAATAACAAAAATAACGACGACAACAACAATTGCAACAACGACGACAACAATAACAACAACAGCAACGACAACAACGACAACAAAAATAACGACAACAACAACAACAACGACAACAATAACAACAACAGCAACGACAAGAACGACAGCAATGACAGCAACAACAACAACAACAACAACGACAACAACGACAGCAACAACACCAACGACACAAGCGCGGCGTGGGATGTGTTTGTTGCCAGATCACAGCCAGATAGTGGAGACATCAGGACATGGGATCTGTACATGCTATATTTGGGCATTGGGAGGACATTGTGCCACGCCTGAGAGAGAGAGAGAGAGAGAGAGAGAGAGAGAGAGAGAGAGAGAGAGAGAGAGAGAGAGACGGACAGAGAGAGAGAGAGACAGACAGACAGACACACACACACACACACACGCAACACACACACACACACACACACACACACACACACACACACACACACACACACACACACACACCTAATGCTTTTGTTCATGTCCCCAAGTTCCAGCTCAGAACAGAGAACGAGATTCCGTCAGTTCTTAAGAAGTGACTGCCTGACAATTCGATGCTTTCAGCTTTTTTTTTCTTTAAACCCCTTTGATGTCTGTGACAAATTTCTGCCGTACAATCTCACAAGTGTAATCTAAAACAGACATCTGCACGTGATTGCGGGTTTAGAAAAAGAAAAGAGAAAGGAAACTTTAGTTCTTCACAAGTCTCATCTAAAATAGACATTTGTATCTGCTTGCGGATTGAAAAAAAAGACATCTTTAGTTTCGTCGGTTCCAAAGAAGTGACCCCCAACAATACGATGCTTTCAGCTTTTTTCTTCAAACCCCTATCATGCCTGCGACAAACTTCTACCATCGAAACACAAAGTCTGATCTGAAATAGATATTCACATCTGGTTGTGGTTTAAAGAAAAAAGAGAAAACTGTATGGTACAAAACAACATGAAGAACACACACACACACACACACACACACACACACACACACACACACACACACACACACACACACACACACACACACACAGATAGATAGATAGATAGATAGATAGATAGATGTATACAGTGCGATTGCTCGTTGCTTCTAGTGTCATCCTGGTCAACCTGTGGTTTGTCGATCTATCTTTATTTGTTCATGAATACCCGCCATTTTTCCAATGTCCAGCCACACGCTTACAACACACATAAACTGCAAGTCTCTTTATTTCTACTGCTTATTTCTAATGTTTGTTGTTGAATATAATTGATAAATCTATGATTTCTATGGTGAGAATACCACACAGTTATAGACTGTGGTATGTCTCCATTTGATGCCAAGGGAGCACAGACACCATCAGCCTTGCCTCCCCGACGAGTCCCATTCAGCGGACGAAAGGCCTCGGAGCAGGCAAGATGAATAGTTCTGTCTTCAGGATGGATTACAATGGTTCCCGTATGGTGCTTGCTAGGGAAGGGTTTCATATTCATAATATATTTACCTGATTTTTTGTTCTCAGTTTCTTTCTTTCCCCATTCTCCCCCCCCCCACCCCCTTTTTTTCTAGAATATAATTCAAAATCTTTGCCAAGTCATCACTGTAATGTCAGAGGAATTGTTAGCCTGCTTGCTTTCCCCCACTATTAAATCGTTCAACATAATATCTATGATTTATGTGAATAATTCGGGCGCAACACAATGATCACATAGAATGAGGATCAGAGCAATTAACTGAAGATAAATGGCCTTCCTCCTTTCTATCCATGTTCTGTAACCAACTAACTAACTTCATCAGTTCACACTCCAACGTCATCACATCAACAGATACGGTCAACAAAACTAAACTAACCGACAAACTGATTTTCTGACAGTAAACAGTAAACAAGTGGGGTATTTTTTGCTCCCATAAGAAAACCTAACACAGAGTAACTTTTATTCAAGACTGGCACAGCCTTTTAAACTTGAATAAAGTCAGACAAATACATAGACGACACATGTCTATGTATTGTCTGACTTTATTCAAGTTTAAAAGGCTGTGCCAGTCTTGAATAAAAGTTACTCTGTGTTAGTTTTCTTATGGAGCAAAAAATACCCCACTTGTTTACTGTTTATCGTTACTGTTCCCTGCCTCATTTCATTTCCGATTTCTGACAGTAAGCAAACCGCACCCCATCTTAAACCACGTGACTTCCTTAGTCAGCGTGAGTTCGATGGCCGAACAACAACAAACTATCCAATCTCAATTCGCCATTGCTTAATCGCACCGACGTAGTTTCCTAAATCCTGTAATTACGTTGTGGGTTGGTGATGCGATAACATTTTGGATCGTGTTCGATAAATTGAATGAGCAGGCTTTCTTAATTGATTGGATTATGTTGTGGTGAGACGGGGGATTGGCGGTGCATACTTCCAAGCGGAATGGCGGGGGTGAGGGATGGGCATTTGTGTGGACAGTGTGTACAGACCAGGCTTGGTCTCACGATCGATGCCGTCATAGCCACTTGCCTCCCAACTCCTCGCCTTTCTCAGCATCTCCATCGTGGCTAACTTCATTAAGTTTCCAATGAGCAAAATAATCTGAAAATGGATTTTGTTGACGTTAAGCGATTTATCGCTCAGGTCCTGGGTGTGACTTGCTGTGGTGAGGTGTGATGGAACATGTATGTGTTAGTAAAAATAATATTCTAGTTCTTAAACGTCACAGTGCTAGCATACTTCACTTCTCTCTCTCTCTCTCTCTCTCTCTCTCTCTCTCTCTCTCTCTCTCTCTCTCTCTCTCTCTCTCTGGACCATATGTCTGGAACTCACTTCCACCGAATCTACAAAATACGAATACTTTAAAACTTTTCAAGAAACATTTGCACGAACATTTTATGTCTCAGAAATTTAATTGTTCGATTAAAACGATTAGCGCCCATTCGCAAAGTCTTCTGTGAACCATACTTTGTATACATCGTCTAAACATAAAGCCTACTCCGTTAAAATCGCTCATCCCCACTCCTACTCTGTATACTACCCCTTTTCTCCTCCCCTATCTACCATTCTCTCTTCCCCACCCTCCTCTACCTCTCTCTCTCTGTAGTTTTGTTTGTTTGTTTGTAAGTTCCTTCTGTTCATCACCATCCCATCTCATTAATACTTTTATGAATAGCTTGCTGACCATTGTAGAATTAGATTACAATGTTGCTTGTTGAATTGTCAGTATGAATGATATGTGTCGAAAAATAATGTATGCATGAAAGGACAGATTGTAAGACTAGGCTTTGCCTAAATACTTCATCTTGCATATTAAAGATCATCAGTCTCTCTCTCTCTCTCTCCTCTCTCTAGCACTCCATCTCAATCTCTCTCTGCTCTCTCTCTCTCCTCTCTCTATCCCACTACTTGAAAATACAAGTTGACATGTTGTCTTTCATTCACCGTGCTGACAGTATTATCCACACAATAAAATTTCATAATGTGACAAGAGAATCGACCATAATTTAGTGAGATAATCAGTCTCCGTGAGTTAATGAATTCATTTTAGATAATAATAATAATGAAATTTCTTATATAGCGCTTAATCAAAACGAATTTCTCTAAGCGCTTTACAAAGTCATACTACATTCACCCTTCTCATATACAATAATACACCTTACACCCAACTACAAATACTATTACTACAATAACTAACAAATCCTAATCCTACCAATGTGACATTCACTTATTCTTCAAATATCACACAAAAACTTAATCCTATAACGTTCAATCATACAACAAATACATATAATAGAGAACATACACATACGCTACATTTGAAAAGGCCCAGACGGCTGTGAGTTAGGTTGTACCCCCCCCCCCTCTCCTCACAGCATTGATTAATTATGAGAAAATAGATGGGTTTTAAGTTTAGACTTGAAAGAAGAGATAGAATCTGAATGTCTGAGACAGTCTGGCAGTCTGTTCCACGTCGCTGGAGCTTGAAAAGAGAAAGATCTTTCACCAGTAGTAGTCCTGAAGCGAGTCATTCGCAGAAGGCGGTCGTCAGCACAGGAGCGTAGTTGTCGAGAGGGGGTGTAGATTTTAAGGAGATCTGAGAGATAAGAAGGTCCATTTTCAAAGAGAGCAGAGAAAGTGAGAGTTGAGATTTTGTACGAGATACGGTTTGAGACAGATAGCCAGTGAAGAGAGTGGAGGAGAGGCGAAATGTGAGCATGTTTTCTTGCTCTACAGACGACTCGGGCTGCATGATTTTGGATTCGCTGTAATCTTTCTATCAGGTATTTTGGAAGGCCGGCCAAAAGTGAGTTGCAGTAATCTATTCTAGATAAGACAAATGCACAAATGAGAGTTTTTGTAGCATCTGTAGAGAGAAGGTGACGTACAGAGCTGATTCGTCTTAGTTCTAAATAGGCAATCTTGCAAATATTTGAAACCTGTTTCTCAAAGGAGAGGGATTGGTCAAGTATGACCCCTAGACTGCGGACAGAGGTGGAGACAGAGACAGCACAGTCATTGATAGTGACAGTTGAAGGCAGAGAAGGATGGTTAGGCTGTTTTGTCACGAACATGAGTTCCGTCTTGTCGTCGTTTAGTGGTAGTTTGTTGGTTGTCATCCAGTCCTTCAGGTCTGCAATGCAGCCCCGCGTCCGAGAAATCAGTGAGTCAGTTTCAGCAATGGGAGCCGACTGATGAAGCTGAGTATCGTCAGCAAAGCTTTCATGCGACATGGCGTGACCACTGATGACGTCAGACACAGGACTAGCATACAGCACAAAAAGGACTGGCCCAAGTACAGAACCCTGAGGCACACCGTACCTAAGAGGAGAACTGTCTGAGTATCTTCCCTGTACACACACTGTCTGAGTCCGTCCAGTCAAGTAAGAGATAATCCAGTCGAGAGCTGTGTCTTTGAATCCAAAGGAAGTTTGAAGCCGTGAGAACAAAATATTATGATCGATCGTGTCAAATGCTGCAGAGAGGTCTAACATCGCTAATAAGGAAACATTCCCATCGTCAAGCCCGCAGAGGAGGTCATTGACTATACGGAGGAGTGCTGTCTCACAACTATGGCCTTGTCTGTAAGCAGATTGATGAGGATTCAAAAGGTGATTCTTTTCGAGATGTTCTAGAATTTGTTCCAAAACGATCTTCTCCAATAATTTTGATAGAAATGACAAATTTGATACAGGCCGATAATTCTTTAAAACATTTTTATTTTTAGATAACCTCTCTTGGAGAGAGAGAGAGAAAGAGAGAGAGAGAGAACGTACATACGGAAAGAGTAATACACACCGACTGTTTGTTTTACTACCGGTTCTTAACAAATAGTAACGCTGAGGACCCCCCCCCCCCCAACATCATCATGATCATGATCATGATCGTCATCAACATCATCATCATCATCATAACATCATGATCATCATAATGATCATCATCATCATCACCATCACCATCATCATCATCATCATCATCATCATCATCATCATCATCTTCATCCTCATCATCATTATCATCATCATCATAGGTGACATAGGTAATGCATAACATTTGAACACCCAAAAATGAACAGAAACAGTGATTAAAATCTAATATAATTTAATAACAACAGTAAAACAAAAGTCCATAAACAAGTTTTAAAAAAGGTTCCCAAGCCCAATATTCTTTTTTGGCATAAAAATGTCTGCTGATGAGTATTCGCCCGCTACACACGAGGTAACACTTTGTGTTTATCATCGAGACACACATGGCTCGTGCCCACACATCCATACACACATGTGTACATTCATTACACACACATACCAAAAAAAAAGAAAAAAAAAGACAACAAATGTTAGGTAGGCACTCAGGGTCTGACCAGCGCGTTGGGCTAATGCGTAGGTCAGACATCTGCTAAGTCGTAGCCACGAGACCCTCTTCTTCAATTCTCTCATCTTAGTTGTTAATTCATTTATTATTGGGTATTTATATAGCGCCTATTCTCGGTCACAGACCAAGCTCTAAGCACTTTACAGTAAACACACTACCTCACTCACTCAATTTATCCATCAGCTTAATATCATGCGTAGTGTGGTCTCAAAACTTAGCGGATGTATTTAGCGTATATGGAATAGTCCGCACGCAGTGACGCCTCCTTGATGAAACTGAAACTGAAACTGAAACATCGAGAATAACTCTTTCTAAAATTCTGTGTTTTGTTCATCGGTCTGCTTGTTTGTATTTTTCAGAACTAAATCCAATCTAACCACACAATTGTTTTCACAGAAAAGGTTTTCTTGGTAGTCTACGCTTTCACCTAATATTTCATACAATATTTAATATCATCTGTTAAGAAAAAAAAAAACCGAATCTTTTCATTTCACGATGAATTTTGCAAACAATAAAAGAGAGAGAGAGAGAGAGAGAGAGAGAGAGAGAGAGAGAGAGAGAGAGAGAGAGAGAGAGAGACAACATTTTAATCAGTAAATTGGCCAAGGCCCCTTCTGATGGGGGTACAGTATAAGTTAAACCATTCATGCAACACGGCAATCTTACATCGTCTGATAACAATTGCTGACAGACAAGAATATCAAATAATGTAACTGTAACAGCTAAGTTCATTCAACTGAGCAAACTTGTGCGCCTCTGAAAGGCTTTGTGTAAGTTCATGCAAATGTTCTTTAAAGCTCCTTCGTTTTTAGTTGGCTGTAAGTGAAGCATCTGGAAATGAACGAGGGTCTTCACAGAATTTCCTAGGAATTGACTCACTTCGTAAATCCTGAAGTGCAGAAAAACAAAGTGAAAAATGTAATTCATCTTTATTTGCCTCTTTGCATAAAGGACACAGCCTATCAATGTTTTGAGACTTTGTATGTTGGTGTTGATATATTTTGATATCCGTAATTCCGAATCTATATCTTGTCAGATAACTATGAGAGAGAGAGAGAGAGAGAGAGAGAGAGAGAGAGAGAGAGAGAGAGAGAGAGAGATGTTCAGATTCAGATGATTTATTCATATATTAGGCCTAGGCCCCTACTAAAGGGGTGTATGAACACGAAAGTACAATAGTTATATCAATGAGATCAAACCACGGAACAAAACAAGAATGATTTGGAGACAATTTCAAGAAGTGAAGATTTCTCTATAGTTAAAGACTTCATACAAAAACAAAGAAAAAAAATTCTAACAACTTCAGCAGAAGTTGATAAACAGAAAAGGCTCGGTTTAAACAAAGATGGCTGTCTGTGATATTTGGGTTTAATAAACATTTCTCTGATGCTCATGAGAGGTGGGAAGACAGGATGAAGTGTAATTCGGTGAGAGAGAGAGAGAGAGAGAGAGAGAGAGAGAGAGAGAGAGCAGACAGACAGACAGACAGACAGACAGACAGACAGACAGAGACAGACAGAGACAGACAGAGACAGAGACAGACACAAAGAAAGAGCCAGAAAATACATAAAACAAAAGCAGACTATCCTACAGTGGTGGATAGAACTGAACACAGATGTTTCGTCTGTCTCGTGCGGCTTTCGCCTTTTCTTTGCAAGAGCGCTTTAATTAAAGGTGAGATGAGTCTTTTGTCTCGACATCTCCACCCCGTGACGACATCTTCGTCACTTCCGGTGACAACCTCAACGCCAGGAAATTATCTGGGAGAAGCTTTCCATGCTCCCTTTTCTTACTAAAGCTCATGTGGACACTGCTCTTTTCCCCTTCTGCCACACAACTGACGTCATCACTTGGAGAGAGAGAGAGAGAGAGAGAGAGAGAGAGAGAGAGAGAGAGAGAGAGAGAGAGAGAGAGAGAGAGGAGTTATCCCGCCTGAGTGAGGACGTTGCGACTTTTCCAAGGGAAAGAAGAGTGAGAAAGACACACATCATCCCGGCCAATCAGTAAACGTGGTGTGAACACTTCTGCGTTTCCATTGATCTCTGACCCTTGACCCGCCACCCTGTCCTAGTTCTAACCTACCCCAACCCGAACTCATATCCTGTGCCTGGCGCTGGCAGCATTGACTTGGTCTCACTTGTGCCTGGCGCTGGCAGCATTGACTTGGTCTCACTCGTGCCTGGCGCTGGCAGCATTGACTTGGTCTCACGCGTGCCTGGCGCTGGCAGCATTGACTTGGTCTCACTCGTGCCTGGCGCTGGCAGCATTGACTTGGTCTCACTCGTGCCTGGCGCTGGCAGCATTGACTTGGTCTCACTCGTATTAGGGTTGAATTTTAAAGGAATTTAAAGTATGTCTAACAGATTGTTTTCATTACCCACGACTCATTGACTAATATTGGTCAGAATGTTTGAAGAGTAGTGATTTCTCGTTTTCCATATTTGTGATTAAAGGAGGGATTTCTTATATTCGTTTGTAAAAATAATCTGTATGAGTACTATCTTTAGATATTGCTTTTGTTACAACTTTTTTTCAATTTAGCTTTTACTAGATCTGTGCGCACGGTCTAAACCTTTGAAATAAAGAGGGAAGAGGGAGGGGGGGGGGGGGGCAGGGAGGGGGTAAATTCTTTTCATAAAATAGTATTTAATCATAGTGAAACATTGTAATTGTTGTCCTCTACCCGTTTTCCTCTGAGCTTGGAAAACTGTGTACAATTTGAAACAGGAAGAGAGAAAGGAGAGAGGAGGAAGTCTCATTTTTGTTGTTGTTGTTGTTTGTTTGTTTTCCCCACTCTTTCTTCCTTTATTTCAACATTTTTCCACATACAACAATGTAGTAAACCCTTGTGGCACCATGTCATGTTACAAAACAATAGTTGATGATTGATGCATGTTGAATTTAGATTGAATTGTTAAAATAAATGTTTATTTGTTTGAATGGTGAACATATTGATGTAACCTGTATTCAAGAAAATAAGAACCTTCAATACAAGGTGAAAAAATATATATAATTCATTAGTTAAAGAAAAAAAGAGTATGCCCGCCAGTTAACAGGGACAAACAAAATACAAGTCAAAACACGATGCGATTTGACCTGTTAGGTCTTCTTCAGGCAAGGTAAACAACATTTAGGACGATGAAAAGGAAGAACGAGCAATCCTTATCTTCTCCAATTCGGCGCAAGATGGGCGCTGAATCATTTTAGGTATGCTTGAAGTTAGCTACCAGTTCATGAAATGTTTTTGTTCTTTATTGAGTACGCTTACTTTGTTAGCTAATTTTGAATGCAACCCTTCCCTTTCTTTCACTGAAAGCTCTGCAAAGGCCCTGTTTCGTCGCCTGGGCTCTTATAAGAAAAAGAGTTTATAAAGAAACCTACTAGAACCTAAATAACAAACAAGTACGGCAACTCTTGCATCCATGATGAAATGAATACACGCCCATAACTCCAAAGGAATGCTGCTTACAGCACCGAATCGCCTAGTAGAAATGACAACACACAGCACACAGAACAAACAGCAGAAATGACAACACACAGCACACAGAACAAACAGCAGAAATGACAACACACAGCACACACAACAAACAGCAGAAATGACAACACACAGCACACTGAACAAACAAGGATAAATCCCCCAAAAGGGATGTTCCAAGCTTGCCTATATACCGTGTACCTGACACACCTACACAACAACAACAACTGGAGAAATAAACACACACAAATCAAAATGTATTCAAGACTGGCTGCTAGAACTGATGAAAGTATAAAATCTTCTGGCTTCTGCCTTTTCCTGCTGAAGATGATGTTTAGGGTACGTTCGTAACATTGTCAGTATATTTCGATAGACACATCAAATGTATATCTGATAATGACAACAGTATGATTTAATGCATAGACACTCAAATGTATATCTGATAATGACAACAGTATGATTTAATGCATAGACACATCAAATGTATATCTGATAATGACAACAGTATGATTTAATGCATAGTCACATCAAGTGTATATCTGATAATGACAACAGTATGATTGAATGCATAGTCACATCAAATGTACATCTGATAATGACAACAGTATGATTTAATGCATAGTCACATCAAATGTACATCTGATAATGACAACAGTATGATTTAATGCATAGTCACATCAAATGTATATCTGATAGTGACAACAGTATGATTTAATGCATAGTCAAGGATCCGCAAATGAACAGTTCGTAACGAAAGCTTTTCCCCCGCTATACAGGGGATAGACGAGGCAGGAGTTTGGAAGATGAAAGATGACAATGATGATGATGACGATGACGATGACGATAACGATAACGATGATATTATGATTTTCCCCCCGAAACAATTTTTCTTCTCCCTCTTGTTCTTCATTTTCTTCATTTTTTTTCTTTTTACCAGACCATTTACCTTTCATAACTTGTGCGTTTTAAATCCACGTGATTGGTAACCACATGATTCTTCGTCTCCTAGTTTTCAACTCTCCTGTTTGTTATGGGCGAGGATGAAGGGGGAGGAGGGAGAGTGAGTAGTGTGGTGAGAGGGCAGGAGACTAGGGGAACGGGAAAAGAACAGGGGGGGGGGGGGGAGGGGGTTTGGGGATGAAGGGAGTCGGAAGGGAGCAGTGAGGGGAAGAGGGAAAGTCGGGAATTTAGTAGGCCAGTGACCCAGTTTTTAAGGAAAGGACGACTTTTGATGCTCCCTGGGGTCCCCGCCATGAAATGAGGTACCGTCATTGAGGGCTTCCTGACGTCAGCACTACTCCGCTTTGCTCTTCCACATCCCGCGGCTACAGTTACGTTGGATCTGTGGAGAGAAAGGGGAGCTTTTCACATGAACTCTCTGTCCGTCTGTCTGTCTCTCTGTGTCTGTCTGTCTGTCTGTCTGTCTCCCTCTCTCTCTTCTCATTCTCTCTCTCTCTCTCTCTCTCTCTCTCTCTCTCTCTCTCTCTCTCTTCTCTCTCTCTCTCTCTGTCCTATCCAGGCACTGCCTGTTTCAAACTATAACGTCTTCCCCTCCTACCAGAGGGTTTTAATGCAGACAGAGGCGAAAAGTAGTAGCGCCATAGGCTGATGCTTGTGTCCGTAGAAAGGATAAGTTCCATTCATATAGTTTATACAGAAACTCACGATCATGATCACGATATAAACATTTTTCTTCTTTCTTCTTCTTCGTTCACTTACACAGGAACCCCAGAGAAAATGACAAGGCTGCTGTACGGCGGAAACTCTCCAGTGATCCGTAAAGCTGTTTCCTCGTGGGTGTGTTGGCAGGCCAGGTCTCTGCCATTTATCGTGTGTTGACAGTCCAGGTCTCTGCCCTTTGCCTTTACTGTGTGTTGACAGACCAGCCCTCTGCCCTGTGCCATTACTGTGTGTTGATAGACCAGGTCTCTGCCCTTTGCCTTTACCGTCTGTTGACAGACCAGGTCTCTGCCCTGTGCCTTTACTGTGTGTTACAGACCAGGTCTCTGCCCTTTGCCTTTACTGTGTGTTGACAGACCAGGCCTCTGCCTTTTGCCTTTACTGTACTGTGTGTTGACAGACCAGGTCTCTGCCCTTTGCCTTTACTGTGTGTTGACAGACCAGGCCTCTGCCCTTTGCCTTTATTGTGTGTTGACAGACCAGGTCTCTGCCTTTTGCCTTTACTGTACTGTGTGTTGACAGACCAGGTCTCTGCCATTTGCCTTTACTGTACTGTGTGTTGACAGACCAGGTCTCTGCCCTTTGCCTTTACTGTGTGTTGACAGACCAGGTCTCTGCCTTTTGCCTTTACTGTACTGTGTGTTGACAGACCTGGTATCTGCCCTTTGCCTTTACTGTGTGTTGACATACCAGGTCTCTGCACTTTGCCTTTACTGTACTGTGTGTTGACAGACCAGGTCTCTGCCTTTTGCCTTTACTGTACTGTGTGTTGACAGACCTGGTATCTGCTCTTTGCCTTTACTGTGTGTTGACAGACCAGGTTTCTGCCCTTTGCCTTTACTGTACTGTGTGTTGACAGACCAGGCCTCCGCCCTTTACTGTGTGTTGACAGACCAGGTCTCTGCCCTTTGCCTTTACTGTACTGTGTGTTGACAGACCAGGTCTCTGCCTTTTGCCTTTACTGTACTGTGTGTTGACAGACCAGGTCTCTGCCCTTTACTGTGTGTTGACAGACCAGGCCTCTGCCCTTTGTCTTTACTGTATTGTGTGTTGACAGACCAGGTCTCTGCCCTTTGGTACTGTGTGTTGACAGACCAGGCCTCTGCCGTTTACTGTGTTTTGACAGACCAGGCCTCTGCCTTTTACTGTGTGTTGACAGACCAGGCCTCTGCCCTTTGCCTTTACTGTACTGTGTGTTGACAGACCAGGTCTCTGCCCTTTGCCTTTACTGTACAGTGTGTTGACAGTCCAGGTCTCTGCCCTTTGCCTTTACTGTACTGTGTGTTGACAGTCCAGGTCTCTGCCCTTTGCCTTTACTGTACTGTGTGTTGACAGACCAGGCCTCTGCCCTTTGCCTTTACTGTACTGTGTGTTGACAGACCAGGTCTCTGCCCTTTGTCTTTACTGTGTGTTGACAGACCAGGTCTCTGCCCTTTACTGTGTGTTGACAGACCAGGCCTTTGCCCTTTGCCTTTACTGTACTGTGTGCTGACAGACCAGGCCTTTGCCCTTTGCCTTTACTGTACTGTGTGTTGACAGACCAGGTCTCTGCCCTTTGCCTTTACTGTACTGTGTTGACAGACCAGGCCTCTGCCCTTTGCCTTTAGTTGTGTAGGACAGCCCTGAAGGAAGTGTTCCACTGTCACTGGGGTTTTACCGCATGGGTAACTTGAAGACTTGCCGTGCTGTACTATACGTTTCACCACAGGAGTCGGGATTTTTAAAGGAACGTCAGTTAGACCCCTTTGTGCCTTCCAGTCATGTTGACAGAACTCTTTCACGGCATTATGAACTTGAGGTTTTCAGACCTGTGTGGAAGACACCTGCCCTGTGTGATTCTTTATTTCTGGCATTCCTGCCAGATGATCGGCCGCCTCATCGCCTTCAATGCTAGGGTGACCGGGCACCACTGGATGGAACCACAGAGGTGTGAGGCTGAAAGACTTTCATGACCTTATTGTGTTTGAGGTTCTGACCAGCGATGGCCTCCAGAGCAGGAAAGAGCGTCAGAGAATGAAAGAGTCGTCATGTCCACACATGATACAGTTCATAGCAGACTCCATGAAAACATTATTCAGAGATGTCCCACCTGATGTGATCTTTGAATTTCTGATTATCATTTTTCATCTGATGTAAGAGTCTACGGAGGAAAGATTCTTAACAAAATTTTCGGTGTGTTTTTATAAGGTGTGTTTAAAAGGTGTGTTGTACGAATGAGGTTTTTTTTTAATGGCTTGTGAGTTGACTTCAACGCGGTGACAGCCCTGATATGGCCCTTTGGGGTCGGCTGGCCTGTAAGCAACATTACTTTCCTTCTTACTACACCGGATGCCAGAGCAAGACTGAGGGTCCACCCATGTGGATGGAACTGTCTGAGAGAGCAGTAGTAGGAAGAAGTACCAGTGGTGCCAGCCAAAGCGTAAAGTGCAGCGGCTGCAGTTCAGCAGCTGAACCGCCACAGCAAGAACAACAGCAGTTACCAGCAACAATAACCAGATTGGGAAATCTGAAGATCAGGTTTGTAAAAGCATTACCAGACTGGTTGCTAATAGCAACAGACAACACAACAGCAGTTACCAGCAACAATAACCAGATTGGGAAATCTGAAGATCAGTTGTAATAGCTTTGACACTGCAGCAGCAACAACAGCAGTTACCAGCAACAATAACCAGATTGGGAAATCTGAAGATCAGTCGACGCTGCAGCAACAACACGCTCTTTAAAACATCAGTGTTTATAAACATGCTACAAACATATAGGTGATGACAATATGTGTCTTAAGTGCACGATATCAAAGCAAAATATTAAAAAAAATGTATAAACATTTTACCGATTTCAGACAAACGGTTGTACTACCAGTAAATAAACAGCAATGAAATGCCATTCTCATGGACGAAATAGAAATGTGATGAACTTCAACCATTGGCGTTCGTTGCTCATGACTTTTTTTTAAATTTCGTGTATGCTATTATTTTCTCAATAACGAAACAAACAAATGTTTACTTAACTATTACAGTATGCACAAAACTATGCCAAAATACCCATCTTCCATGTTCATAAACGAACAAAAGCGTACTACTCCAGCCATTTCTTGAAAATATCTGTAATTATGCAAACGTATTCAATAGCAAATTCGGTTTCGCAGGCCAAAAACCGTTTTGCTATTGTTTTGTTCACAGATTTTAGTTCTGTTGTTGGTTTACATTGAGAAAAGCATTTTGCGTGCAATTTGAGGAGATAAGCAATTGTTCGTTCTTCGTTTTCATTGTCCTGAATGTTGTCTGTTTTGCCTGACGAAGACTAAAGAGTCTGAAACTCTTCGTGTTTTGTCTCCATTTGTTTGTCTCTTTCGTTCAGCGGAATGGCAATTTTTGTTTTAAGCTTGAAACAAAATGTTTGCTTTCCTCTTCATATCACTGTAGTTGACTAACTCAAGGAGCTTTTGGATTTACCCACGTCATCAGCAAGATGGCATACAGTCAAGTTTTGGATTTACCCACGTCATCAGCAAGATGGCATACAGTCAAGTTTTGGATTTACCCACGTCATCAGCAAGATGGCATACAGTCAACTTGACCGATATTCTGAAAACTTGGTGGAAGCATGCTCTGCGTCTGCCAGAGCAGTTCACTTCATTTTGCTGTTGGTCCGTGATGTAGGTCCGGATCAAGGGGAATTACTTACAAAACACAGAACAGATTTTAGCGAAATTTTGGGGAAAGATGGAATGTA
>CM065716.1:2648128-2678128 GCA_033310375.1 Conus canariensis
TATAATATCTTTAGTTTTTCAGCAACTTTTTTCCTCCCCACACTTTCGTTTGGTCTCATGTACTACTCTCGCTGGCTGCTTTGGGAGTGCTATTGGATTCTTTTTTTTTTTGCACCCTTGGTGGTGAGAACACCACAGTATTATGGACTGTGGTGTGTCTCTATTTGACGCCAGGAGCGCAGACACAGCCAGCCGTGTCTCCCTGATGAGTTCTACCCAGCGGACGAAAGGCCTCGGAGCAGGCAATACAAGTATATCTGCCTTCAAAAGGGATTGCGATGGTTCCCTTATGCAGCTAGTGAAGTGTTTTCATATCTGTAACATATTTTCTTAATTTCATGTTCCCAGTTTCTCCATCTTCAACACTCCCCCCCCCCCCTCCTTAAGTCCAAATCTTTGCCAAGTCATTACTATGAAGGCAGTTCAGTTGTTAGCCTGCGCTTGTTTTTTTTCCCCCCACTATTAGATTGTTCATCTATGTATTAGTCTGACTTTATTCAAGTTGAAAAGGCTGTGCCAGTCTTGAATAAAAGTTACTCTGTGTTAGGTTTTCTTATGGGAGCAAAAAATACCCCACTTGTTTACTGTCTATCATTTGTTAGGAGGTTTTGGTGCTAAACGACTAAACCATTTATGTCTTCTGTTTTATTTTGTCTAATATGCCTTCGTATCCCTTCAGTTCTCTGTCTCAACGTATCTCTCTCCCTCTCTGTGTGTGTCTGTCCCTCTCTGTTTGTGTCTGTACCTCTCTCAACATGCATCTCTCTCTCTCTCTCTTTCTCTTTCTCTCTCTCACTCTGTCCCTCTCTCAACATACATATCTCTCTCTCTCTCTGTCCCTCTCTCAACATGCATCTCTCTCTCTCTCTCTCTCTCTCTCTCTCTCTCTCTCTCCCTCTGTGCGAGTCTGGGAGAGTGCTACATACGGGTGTGATTTTTGTATGTATCTTTCGGTATACTCATTTTACGATTATACAGTTGGTGTGAGCACGTTTTCTAAATGACTGTGATCAGTAGAAATGTTACAGCGCCAGTGTGTGTGATTTCATTTTTGTTTCTTGACCTCATTGCAGATAGGTCGGTGGCCTTTGCAATTAAAATTTTCCGAGTTCCGAGTTCCGACAGTTCTCTCTCTCTCTCTAGAATTGTAGATTTAGATTACATGTTGCTATGTTGAATTGTCAGTATGAATGATATGTGTTGAAATAATGTATGCATGACAAGGACAGATTGTAAGACTAGGCTTTGGCCTAAAATCCTCATCCTTGTCTATTAAAGATCAATCAATCAATCTCTCTCTCTCTCTCTCTCTCTCTCTCCGTGCATCTGTTTCTCTCTGTGTCTCTCCCTCTCTCAACATGCATCTCTCTCTCTCTCTCAGGATAGTAGAAGCATGGTTGAGATATAAACTGGGACGATTTCGATGGAAATGTTTTAATAACAATAAGATATCCAAGCACATGTTTGAATATGTATGAATAACAGTTATGTGTAACGTTAGGGGTAAATAAAGGTGTAAGATAGTTTAAAAGAAACAGGATGTAAGATGAAAGAACACTATATATATATATATATTCAATTATAAACAAAGCTTGCTCTTATGTCTTAGATTGAAGAAATGGGGGGAGATAAGCATTCATATCTGCAGTGGTAGATCATTCTGCCTAACTAACAGTATGTGCTTGAGTGGGTAAATGGGGAAAAATCAAATAAATGCTTCTCAAAATGAGCCTTCAGCAAGCTTATAGTCTCCAAGTGGGAGACGATCTCCAATGGGGAAGAAACCCACTAACATATAACTCCTGGTCAGATACCGATATTTCGAAACCTGATCGTTTCTCCTCAGTGACCGCGGAATGTGGTAATTTGACTCCTCTGCCTTTTCGGTTTTAAGAAGAATGCTATCCCAGAAAAGGCTGGTGTGCAATACCGTAGTATGTTTGTTGAGTTTTCAAAAAACCAACCAAAGGTGCCACCTAAGAAGCAAAAGAAAATCATGAAAGAGCAAAACAAGCTACATTTTCTTGTGAAAAGTAGAAAATAAAAAGATAACCTCTTAAGACACAAGTGCTGAGGGCCAGTTCTTGGAATGAATCCGCAAGGGACTAAATTACAATAAACTAATAAATTCCAGTAGAAAGAAACTCGTGGAGAGCATGGCAGCAGAGAGTCCTCAGAAGAGAAGCCCCCTTCAAGCAAGTGTTTCGGCCCTTATCTCCTGACACTCTAGGGGGGTTGGGCCACACCGGTTCATGACTCCGGATGTCCCTCTGCTGCCCCTTTTTTTTCCATCTTGGGACGAGCCATGGCTGGGATTCGAACCCATGACCCTCTGGGCATGCTCATTTTCCACTTAATGACTCGCGCTTTAACCACTGAGCCACAGGGACACCTGATATTTGTAGGGAAATTAAGCCTTATGAAGTTCACTTTTGTTCCTCCTTGACCAGATCCAGCTTGAACACCTCTCTGCCGCTTCTGCCATTGCTTTCAGGGCTCTGGTTTTTTCCTTCCCTTTAACTGAGAGCTGTTTCATGAGGCTGTATGCAGACGTTCCTACAAACCCCCTAGCTCCAATTTCTGCAGTGAGGACTTTGACCTGATAGCCTTCTCTCCTCAGGCTGTTTGCCAGATCAGCATACTTTTCAGTCTTGTAGATTTGAGCTGCCTCCATTCTGTTCTCATATGGCACCGTGATCAGCTGCTTGGTTGACTTAGAGTGGACTACTATGTCTGGTCTCATGCCACTCTTGCTGATGATCTCTGGGTGACTCTTCCATTCTGGGAGGTCTGCAGTGCACTCCCAGTCATCTGCCCCGTCCAGCAGACCCTGCCTGCATGTTTCGAGTGGCACTGTTGTTCTTGGCCATGATTTGCTGCCTCCTGCCGTGAAGAATGTTGCGGGTGCTTTTGGAGTCCTGATTTTCCCTTTTGTGATGTTGGTACTAGCCCAGACTACTTGTGCAATCTCTTTGAGCACTTGGTTGTGCCTCCATGTGTACCTTCCTTGAGCCAGGGCTACTTTACATGAGCTTAGGACATGCTCCACTGTTTGTTTTTCATGGCAGAGGGGGCATGCAGGATCGTCTGTTTTCCCCCACTTCACCAGGTTTGCATTTGAGGGCAGAAGGTCATATGCAGATCTGAGAATGAAGCTGATCCTGAGAGGGGCCATGTGCCAAATGTCATTCCAAGTGAGACTTCTTTGGAGTGCATTCTCCCACGTTGTCCATTGCCCTTGCTGGCTCTGCTGGACTGCTTTTTGGAGTCTTTTTTGGTCTTCTTCTTTTCTCATCTCCTGAATCATCATGTCTCTTTTGGCTTTTCCTTTGGCCTTTGACCACCATTCAGTTTTGGTCCCCCCAGTCCTGTCTGTTGGTCTGTGTGTGTCCTGTTATTTCTCTGATCTTGAGACTTTCTTTTGCAGAATCCATCGCCTCTTGAACTTTCCATTTTCTGCCTGTCTTCAGCTGGGGCTTGATTGCTTCTACCACCTTGTCTCCTGAGTCCTCCAGCATGCTTTGAAGTCTGATCTTCCCTGCTTTGTATTCCTCCAGGATGGATTTCAGTGGTAGTTTCAGCTTTGCTTGGCGACAGTACAGCGCTATGTCAGTCAGACAGGGTGGGACACCAAGCCATTTCCTTGTGAACTTGTTGATTTTGGCTTCCATTGCCTCCACTATGCTGGTGCAGATGTCGTATATCATCAGAGGCCATAGCAGCTTTGGTATCAGCATGAACTGCAGACACCAGACCTTGTATTTGCCAGGGAGCCCACACTGGTCAATGGTCTCCAAGCCTTCCTCCGCCATCTGCTTGGTTTCTTTTGCTCTTTGTGTGTCTTTCAGCGTATCATCATACCATCTTCCAAGGCTCTTGACTGGTTCTTCTGTGACTGTTGGAATGGCCTGGTTGGCAACACTGAAGACCACAGATCCGGCCACTTTTCCTTTCCTCAGTGAGAGACTCCGTGATTTCTTTGGCTTGAACTTCATTCTGGATGAGGCAACTATGTCGTCCAGCCTCTCCAGCACATGACGTGTCTCGTCTTCTCTGGATGAAATCACTGTAGTGTCATCCATGAAGGCCTTGAGAGGAGGCATCTTGTATCCATCGCCAAGGTCTGTTTGTCTCGCGTTGTTTGTTGCTGCTTTCAAGATGAGTTCCATTGCCAGCACGAACAGTATTGGGGAAATTGCACAGCCCATTGCAATACCCACTTCCAAGTTGATCCAGTCTGTTGTGTACTCCTTGGTAGAGAACCGCATTGAGAAGCCATTGAAGTACTTCTTGAGCATGTCGCGGATGTTCTTTGGCACATGGTACATCTCAAGAGCCAACTGTATCATCTCATGGGGCACAGATCCATATGCGTTTGCCAGATCAAGCCACACTACGTCCAGGTCTCCTTTTCTGTTTTTGCTTTTTGGATTGCGTCCCAGATCATTGTGGCGTGTTCTACACAGCCAGCCACGCCTGGGATGCCACCTTTCTGGACTGACACATCCAAGTACTTGTTTTCCATCAGGTACTTGGTCAGCCTTGCTGCCATGACAGAGAAGAAGATTTTCCCTTCGACGTTCAGTAGTGATATTGGCCTGAACTGGCTGATGTCACTTGAGTTTTGCTCTTTGGGGATGTACACACCATCTGCCGTCATCCACTGGCCGCTGATCTTCAGGTTTCTCCAAGCCGATCGCAGCAGCCTGTGGAGCCACTCCAGCACCTTGGGACATTTCTTGTAAAGCTGGTAAGGTATTCCGTTTGGCCCTGGTGATGATTTGGCTCTGGCTTTGTCGACCACCTTCTTGATTTCCGCCAACGTTGGAGGCTTGCCATTGAACTGTTCCTCAGGGTTGGTTGGCCACACCAGACCTTGAATGTCGAGTGGTGCTTTGCTCTGTGGGTCAGAGTATGTTTTCCTCAGATGCTGCTCAAGAACTCCTTTGTCCACACTTAGGGTCCCAGATTTTGGCTGCTCAAACAGTGTTCTGGCAAACTGGAAGGGGTCTCTGAAGAAGCGCTCTTGTGTCTTCTTCTTTTTGCTCTTCCTCTTCCTCGCAGATTCCGCTTTGCTGAGGGCGCTGTGTTTTTCTTTCAGGTCTTTCCACAGTTTTTCCAAGCCTTGTTTTTCAGCTGGCAGTGCGGTCTTCATTTGCATCTTGAGGTTTTTCTTTTGGACCCTGATCTTGTCCATCTTTTCTTGGCGTCTGGATTTCTTTGGAGGGTTTTCTCTTTGGGTAGTTTTGCTCCATAGGCGTCTCTACATGTGGCATACACAATGTCCCCATATGTGGCTAGTTTGTGTTCCAGGGTGCTTTTCCCTATCAGTGCATCGAGTCTTTGGACGATTTTTGCATCCAGTTTCTCCCAATCTTCAGTTTCGTTTGCTCGTGGCAGGTTGAGTTTCAGGCGCCTGGCATCGAGGGCCTGTGCAAATTCCTCATCCGAACCAACAGCGTGGATGTCCTTGGCACTGTGGTTTAAATCCTGGCCTTGGTCTTCCGACGTCTTATCTGCTGATGCAGTGCGCTGCTGCTCATTCAGATGAGTCTTCACACATCCCATCTTTGTTCTGTGGATCTTCATGCCACGGGTGGTAGCGAAACGCTTTCCACAGACACATGGATATTCCATTTGGTCCATGTTCATAGTCCGTTTGGGATTTGCAGTCATGATTGGTTGAGCACCGATGGATTCATCATTCTCTCCCCCTTTCGGTGAATCCTGGGAGCATCTTTTCCTTTTATTTTAGTAGCCACATGTTTAAGGCAAAGTGGGGAGCCAGCCCACAGAGCCCTTGGTTCTGGTCTTTCCCAGTGTCCTCCGGTCTTTCCCGGACGTCCTCCGGCCTATTCCCGGAAGTCAATGGTTTACCCATGCATCAGTAGAAAGAAACTCGTGGAGAGCGTGGCAGCAGAGAGTCCTCAGAAGAGAAGCCCCCTTCAAGCAAGTGTTTCGGCCCTTATCTCCTGACACTCTAGGGGGGTTGGGCCACACCCGGTTCATGACTCCGGATGTCCCTCTGCTGCCCCTTTTTTTCCCATCTTGGGACGAGCCATGGCTGGGATTCGAACCCATGACCCTCTGGGCATGCTCATTTTCCACTTAATGACTCGCGCTTTAACCACTGAGCCACAGGGACACCTGATATTTGTAGGGAAATTAAGCCTTATGAAGTTCACTTTTGTTCCTCCTTGACCAGATCCAGCTTGAACACCTCTCTGCCGCTTCTGCCATTGCTTTCAGGGCTCTGGTTTTTTCCTTCCCTGCAACTGAGAGCTGTTTCATGAGGCTGTATGCAGACGTTCCTACAAACCCCTAGCTCCAATTTCTGCAGTGAGGACTTTGACCTGATAGCCTTCTCTCTCAGGCTGTTTGCCAGATCAGCATACTTTTCAGTCTTGTAGATTTGAGCTGCCTCCATTCTGTTCTCATATGGCACCGTGAGTCGATCATGATCAGTGCTTGGTTGACTTAGAGTGGACTACTATGTCTGGTCTCATGCCACTCTTGCTGATGATCTCTGGGTGACTCTTCCATTCTGGGAGGTCTGCAGTGCACTCCCAGTCATCTGCCCCGTCCAGCAGACTCTGCCTGCATGTTTCGAGTGGCACTGTTGTTCTTGGCCATGATTTGCTGCCTCCTGCCGTGAAGAATGTTGCGGGTGCTTTTGGAGTCCTGATTTTCCCTTTTGTGTGTTGGTACTAGCCCAGACTACTTGTACAATCTCTTTGAGCACTTGGTTGTGCCTCCATGTGTACCTTCCTTGAGCCAGGGCTACTTTACATGAGCTTAGGACATGCTCCACTGTTTGTTTTTCATGGCAGAGGGGGCATGCAGGATCGTCTGTTTTCCCCACTTCACCAGGTTTGCATTTGAGGGCAGAAGGTCATATGCAGATCTGAGAATGAAGCTGATCCTGAGAGGGGCCATGTGCCAAATGTCATTCCAAGTGAGACTTCTTTGGAGTGCATTCTCCCACGTTGTCCATTGCCCTTGCTGGCTCTGCTGGACTGCTTTTTGGAGTCTTTTTTGGTCTTCTTCTTTTCTCATCTCCTGAATCATCATGTCTCTTTTGGCTTTTCCTTTGGCCTTTGACCACCATTCAGTTTTGGTCACCCCCAGTCCTTGTCTGTTGGTCTGTGTGTGTCCTGTTATTTCTCTGATCTTGAGACTTTCTTTTGCAGAATCCATCGCCTCTTGAACTTTCCATTTTCTGCCTGTCTTCAGCTGGGGCTTGATTGCTTCTACCACCTTGTCTCCTGAGTCCTCCAGCATGCTTTGAAGTCTGATCTTCCCTGCTTTGTATTCCTCCAGGATGGATTTCAGTGGTAGTTTCAGCTTTGCTTGGCGACAGTACAGCGCTATGTCAGTCAGACAGGGTGGGACACCAAGCCATTTCCTTGTGAACTTGTTGATTTTGGCTTCCATTGCCTCCACTATGCTGGTGCAGATGTCGTATATCATACGAGGCCATAGGAGCTTTGGTATCAGCATGAACTGCAGACACCAGACCTTGTATTTGCCAGGGAGCCCACACTGGTCAATGGTCTCCAAGCCTTCCTCCGCCATCTGCTTGGTTTCTTTTGCTCTTTGTGTGTCTTTCAGCGTATCATCATACCATCTTCCAAGGCTCTTGACTGGTTCTTCTGTGACTGTTGGAATGGCCTGGTTGGCAACACTGAAGACCACAGATCCGGCCACTTTTCCTTTCCTCAGTGAGAGACTCCGTGATTTCTTTGGCTTGAACTTCATTCTGGATGAGGCAACTATGTCGTCCAGCCTCTCCAGCACATGACGTGTCTCGTCTTCTCTGGATGAAATCACTGTAGTGTCATCCATGAAGGCCTTGAGAGGAGGCATCTTGTATCCATCGCCAAGGTCTGTTTGTCTCGCGTTGTTTGTTGCTGCTTTCAAGATGAGTTCCATTGCCAGCACGAACAGTATTGGGGAAATTGCACAGCCCATTGCAATACCCACTTCCAAGTTGATCCAGTCTGTTGTGTACTCCTTGGTAGAGAACCGCATTGAGAAGCCATTGAAGTACTTCTTGAGCATGTCGCGGATGTTCTTTGGCACATGGTACATCTCAAGAGCCAACTGTATCATCTCATGGGGCACAGATCCATATGCGTTTGCCAGATCAAGCCACACTACGTCCAGGTCTCGCTTTTCTGTTTTTGCTTTTTGGATTGCGTCCCAGATCATTGTGGCGTGTTCTACACAGCCAGCCACGCCTGGGATGCCACCTTTCTGGACTGACACATCCAAGTACTTGTTTTCCATCAGGTACTTGGTCAGCCTTGCTGCCATGACAGAGAAGAAGATTTTCCCTTCGACGTTCAGTAGTGATATTGGCCTGAACTGGCTGATGTCACTTGAGTTTTGCTCTTTGGGGATGTACACACCATCTGCCGTCATCCACTGGCCGCTGATCTTCATGGTTTCTCCAAGCCGATCGCAGCAGCTGTGGAGCCACTCCAGCACCTTGGGACATTTCTTGTAAAGCTGGTAAGGTATTCCGTTTGGCCCTGGTGATGATTTGGCTCTGGCTTTGTCGACCACCTTCTTGATTTCCGCCAACGTTGGAGGCTTGCCATTGAACTGTTCCTCAGGGTTGGTTGGCCACACCAGACCTTGAATGTCGAGTGGTGCTTTGCTCTGTGGGTCAGAGTATGTTTTCCTCAGATGCTGCTCAAGAACTCCTTTGTCCACACTTAGGGTCCCAGATTTTGGCTGCTCAAACAGTGTTCTGGCAAACTGGAAGGGGTCTCTGAAGAAGCGCTCTTGTGTCTTCTTCTTTTTGCTCTTCTCTTCCTCGCACATTCCGCTTTGCTGAGGGCGCTGTGTTTTTCTTTCAGGTCTTTCCACAGTTTTTCCAAGCCTTGTTTTTCAGCTGGCAGTGCGGTCTTCATTTGCATCTTGAGGTTTTTCTTTTGGACCCTGATCTTGTCCATCTTTTCTTGGCGTCTGGATTTCTTTGGAGGTGTTTTCTCTTTGGGTAGTTTTGCTCCATAGGCGTCTCTACATGTGGCATACACAATGTCCCCATATGTGGCTAGTTTGTGTTCCAGGGTGCTTTTCCCTATCAGTGCATCGAGTCTTTGGACGATATTTGCATCCAGTTTCTCCCAATCTTCAGTTTCGTTTGCTCGTGGCAGGTTGAGTTTCAGGCGCCTGGCATCGAGGGCCTGTGCAAATTCCTCATCCGAACCAACAGCGTGGATGTCCTTGGCACTGTGGTTTAAATCCTGGCCTTGGTCTTCCGACGTCTTATCTGCTGATGCAGTGCGCTGCTGCTCATTCAGATGAGTCTTCACACATCCCATCTTTGTTCTGTGGATCTTCATGCCACGGGTGGTAGCGAAACGCTTTCCACAGACACATGGATATTCCATTTGGTCCATGTTCATAGTCCGTTTGGGATTTGCAGTCATGATTGGTTGAGCACCGATGGATTCATCATTCTCTCCCCCTTTCGGTGAATCCTGGGAGCATCTTTTCCTTTTATTCTTAGTAGCCACATGTTTAAGGCAAAGTGGGGAGCCAGCCCACAGAGCCCTTGGTTCTTGTCTTTCCCAGTGTCCTCCGGTCTTTCCCGGACGTCCTCCGGCCTATTCCCGGAAGTCAATGGTTTACCCATGCATCAGTAGAAAGAAACTCGTGGAGAGCGTGGCAGCAGAGAGTCCTCAGAAGAGAAGCCCCCTTCAAGCAAGTGTTTCGGCCCTTATCTCCTGACACTCTAGGGGGGGTTGGGCCACACCCGGTTCATGACTCCGGATGTCCCTCTGCTGCCCCTTTTTTTCCCATCTTGGGACGAGCCATGGCTGGGATTCGAACCCATGACCCTCTGGGCATGCTCATTTTCCACTTAATGACTCGCGCTTTAACCACTGAGCCACAGGGACACCTGATATTTGTAGGGAAATTAAGCCTTATGAAGTTCACTTTTGTTCCTCCTTGACCAGATCCAGCTTGAACACCTCTCTGCCGCTTCTGCCATTGCTTTCAGGGCTCTGGTTTTTTCCTTCCCTGCAACTGAGAGCTGTTTCATGAGGCTGTATGCAGACGTTCCTACAAACCCCCTAGCTCCAATTTCTGCAGTGAGGACTTTGACCTGATAGCCTTCTCTCCTCAGGCTGTTTGCCAGATCAGCATACTTTTCAGTCTTGTAGATTTGAGCTGCCTCCATTCTGTTCTCATATGGCACCGTGAGCTCGATCATGATCAGCTGCTTGGTTGACTTAGAGTGGACTACTATGTCTGGTCTCATGCCACTCTTGCTGATGATCTCTGGGTGACTCTTCCATTCTGGGAGGTCTGCAGTGCACTCCCAGTCATCTGCCCCGTCCAGCAGACTCTGCCTGCATGTTTCGAGTGGCACTGTTGTTCTTGGCCATGATTTGCTGCCTCCTGCCGTGAAGAATGTTGCGGGTGCTTTTGGAGTCCTGATTTTCCCTTTTGTGGTGTTGGTACTAGCCCAGACTACTTGTGCAATCTCTTTGAGCACTTGGTTGTGCCTCCATGTGTACCTTCTTTGAGCCAGGGCTACTTTACATGAGCTTAGGACATGCTCCACTGTTTGTTTTTCATGGCAGAGGGGGCATGCAGGATCGTCTGTTTTCCCCCACTTCACCAGGTTTGCATTTGAGGGCAGAAGGTCATATGCAGATCTGAGAATGAAGCTGATCCTGAGAGGGGCCATGTGCCAAATGTCATTCCAAGTGAGACTTCTTTGGAGTGCATTCTCCCACGTTGTCCATTGCCCTTGCTGGCTCTGCTGGACTGCTTTTTGGAGTCTTTTTTGGTCTTCTTCTTTTCTCATCTCCTGAATCATCATGTCTCTTTTGGCTTTTCCTTTGGCCTTTGACCACCATTCAGTTTTGGTCACCCCCAGTCCTTGTCTGTTGGTCTGTGTGTGTCCTGTTATTTCTCTGATCTTGAGACTTTCTTTTGCAGAATCCATCGCCTCTTGAACTTTCCATTTTCTGCCTGTCTTCAGCTGGGGCTTGATTGCTTCTACCACCTTGTCTCCTGAGTCCTCCAGCATGCTTTGAAGTCTGATCTTCCCTGCTTTGTATTCCTCCAGGATGGATTTCAGTGGTAGTTTCAGCTTTGCTTGGCGACAGTACAGCGCTATGTCAGTCAGACAGGGTGGGACACCAAGCCATTTCCTTGTGAACTTGTTGATTTTGGCTTCCATTGCCTCCACTATGCTGGTGCAGATGTCGTATATCATACGAGGCCATAGGAGCTTTGGTATCAGCATGAACTGCAGACACCAGACCTTGTATTTGCCAGGGAGCCCACACTGGTCAATGGTCTCCAAGCCTTCCTCCGCCATCTGCTTGGTTTCTTTTGCTCTTTGTGTGTCTTTCAGCGTATCATCATACCATCTTCCAAGGCTCTTGACTGGTTCTTCTGTGACTGTTGGAATGGCCTGGTTGGCAACACTGAAGACCACAGATCCGGCCACTTTTCCTTTCCTCAGTGAGAGACTCCGTGATTTCTTTGGCTTGAACTTCATTCTGGATGAGGCAACTATGTCGTCCAGCCTCTCCAGCACATGACGTGTCTCGTCTTCTCTGGATGAAATCACTGTAGTGTCATCCATGAAGGCCTTGAGAGGAGGCATCTTGTATCCATCGCCAAGGTCTGTTTGTCTCGCGTTGTTTGTTGCTGCTTTCAAGATGAGTTCCATTGCCAGCACGAACAGTATTGGGGAAATTGCACAGCCCATTGCAATACCCACTTCCAAGTTGATCCAGTCTGTTGTGTACTCCTTGGTAGAGAACCGCATTGAGAAGCCATTGAAGTACTTCTTGAGCATGTCGCGGATGTTCTTTGGCACATGGTACATCTCAAGAGCCAACTGTATCATCTCATGGGGCACAGATCCATATGCGTTTGCCAGATCAAGCCACACTACGTCCAGGTCTCGCTTTTCTGTTTTTGCTTTTTGGATTGCGTCCCAGATCATTGTGGCGTGTTCTACACAGCCAGCCACGCCTGGGATGCCACCTTTCTGGACTGACACATCCAAGTACTTGTTTTCCATCAGGTACTTGGTCAGCCTTGCTGCCATGACAGAGAAGAAGATTTTCCCTTCGACGTTCAGTAGTGATATTGGCCTGAACTGGCTGATGTCACTTGAGTTTTGCTCTTTGGGGATGTACACACCATCTGCCGTCATCCACTGGGGAAGCATTTATTTTATTTTTCCCCATTCACCCACTCAAGCACATACTGTTAGTTAGGCAGAATGATCTACCACTGCAGATATGAATGCTTATCTCCCCCCATTTCTTCAATCTAAGACATAAGAGCAAGCTTTGTTTATAATTGAATATTTCTTGCAGTCATTGCAACACCAAGCTGCTCTGTAAGTTGCTGAAATGGTGCTCGGTACTTATCCTTGGAATTTATTAGTTTATTGTAATTTAGTCCCTTGCGGATTCATTCCAAGAACTGGCCCTCAGCACTTGTGTCTTAAGAGGTTATCTTTTTATATTTTCTACTTTTCACAAGAAAATGTAGCTTGTTTTGCTTTTTCATGATTTTCTTTTGCTTCTTAGGTGGCACCTTTGGTTGGTTTTTGAAAACTCAACAAACATACTACGGTATTGCACACCAGCCTTTTCTGGGATAGCATTCTTCTTAAAACCGAAAAGGCAGAGGAGTCAAACTACCACATTCCGCGGTCACTGAGGAGAAACAATCAGGTTTCGAAATATCGGTATCTGACCAGGAGTTATATGTTAGTGGGTTTCTTCCCCATTGGAGATCGTCTCCCACTTGGAGATTATAAGCTTGCTGAAGGTTCATTTTGAGAAGCATTTATTTGATTTTTCCCCATTTACCCACTCAAGCACATACTGTTAGTTAGGCAGAATGATCTACCACTGCAGATATGAATGCTTATCTCCCCCCATTTCTTCAATCTAAGACATAAGAGCAAGCTTTGTTTATAATTGAATATTTCTTGCAGTCATTGCAACACCAAGCTGCTCTGTAAGTTGCTGGAATGGTGCTCGGTACTTATCCTTGGAATTTATTAGTTTATTGTATATATATATATATATATATATATATATGTGTGTGTGTGTGTGTGTGTGTGTGTGTGTGTGTGGTGTATATATGTATGCATGTGTGTGTGTGTATATATATATATGTGTGTGTGTGTGTGTGTGTATGCATGTATGTGTATATATATATATATAGAATTAAATATGTCGATATATTAGTCTTGATCGAAATGAACGGATTCTTTGATTAATCTGATATATGGTTGACACTGAAGTTAACAGAAATATTTTTGTTATTCTTTGTCTTGCGTTTGTAGAGTGTGTTTTTTGTTGTTGTTCTATAAAATTGAAACTGACGCTGCGAACTCTTTGTGAATGGACCTTTGGCCCCACAATAAATGGCGCGGCGTTCAACGCGCGTCAAGTGTCAAGTGTCAAAAGTCTCTCTCTCTCTCTCTCTCTCTCTCTCTCGTGTCAAAGGTTAGCATGGCAGCTATTGTTACATAGACCCAAGATTCGGGGTTTACCTTTGCACTGTAGAGGGCGATAGGCTAATTTTGCGCATGCGTAAATGAAGCAAACAAAATATACTTAAAATAGTACGGCTTTCCGGAGAATTATACGACGCAGGGAAGAAAGGTCTTCACTGTATATGTAAACGATAATACGATGAGGGAAATGAAATAGAAAACATGTATATTGTATGCTAGTATGTAAATATATATATATATATATATATATATATATATATATATATATATATATATATTTACATTACGTTCATAAGGAAGAACGTACCAAGAAGTATTAATGTATAATTAAGATAGAATTCTGCATGTACATACTGTAATGGAAGAATGTTTTGTTGCAGACATGGTAAATTTTGTTCTAATGATATAAAATTGATTTATTTCTTGTTGCGTACTCATGTGAATAGGCTGATGGCCTCACATTAAAGTCACGAGTCACGAGTCTCTCTCTCTCTCTCTCTCTCTCTCTCTCTCTCTCTCTCTCTCTCTCTCTCTCTCGTCTGGCGGACATACAGTCGGCCAGGAAACAAGATTTTGAGTAGAATGGATTGACTTTTTGTCTTTCCCATTCCCTACATTGTGGACAAAAACATAACCTCTGTGTTTCTATATTCCCGCGTCCACTAAGAGACACATTATAAACTGACTGAATCACAAAAAGGTCGTATCATGATCATCATCATCAAATTGGGCTCTCCCAGGTTGTTTGTAAATATAAAGATAGTAAAAGAAAAAAAAGGAAACTTTGTCATTAAAACAACTCATAATACTAGGAAGAAGTGGATAGTTGTGCATCAGAGAGTTATTTTGCGTGCAGAAATATGCATGACGTTCCTTTTTATACAAATAACATAGGGTTCATGTGATGTTCATGTGAGGATAAACTAACGGCAGAAACATGTTGTGCTTGTTTGTTTTTCAAAGAACATGTAAGGTAACTCTTGCTCCCACGATGAAATAAATAGCCGCCCATAACTCCAAAGTGAACAAACACAGACTAACAAGATTTATTCTAGACTGAGAAGGCTGTGCCAGTCTTGAATAGATGTCTGTGTTTGTGCATTGTGCATAATGTGTGTGTGTTCATTTCTCCAGTTGCTGTTGCTGTGTAGATGTGTCAGGTACGGGGTATATGGGCAAACTTGCAACATCCCTTTTTTTATGTCTCCTTGTTTGTCGTATGTGCTGTGTGTTATATCTGCTATGCGATTCGGTGTCGTAGGCAACGTTCGTTTGGAGTTATGGGCGTGTATTTTGTTTTCATCATGGGAACAAGAGTTACCTGACTTGTTCGTTAATTACTGTTTACTGTTCTCTGCCTCTGTTAAGATTTACTCTGTTTGTTTTTAGTTTTCTTCCGGAGATTTCACATCATATGGTAATTGGTTGTTATTTTTTTATTTTCTTCAGATGATTTTCGAACATGTGCTAATTGACGGACACGTGAATGTGACAAATTATTCCTTTGGGTTTTTGATAATACACTGTGTTCCTAATCTTGTTTGTCAAGTTATATATTGGAGTATTTTCGGACTTCCTCTAATTGATTGAAATCTGATTTCTACAGCCTTTTTTTTTTAGCCAATGTAAAAAAAGACCAAAGAGGCTAGAAATAGGACGGTTTACAGTTAGCAACAGCATTAACGAAGCGATCCCCACTCATAATGACGTTGTGGATTCCCGCCGGCAGTTCCATCTCTCCCTCACCGTTCATCCCTTCTTCTGGCTCAATTCATGGCATAAACAACGAACCCTGTGCTGTCAGAACCATCTCTCACTCACCGTTCATCCCTTCTTCTAGCTGAATTCAAAGCATAAACAACGAACCCTGTGCTGTCAGAACCATCTCTCACTCACCGTTCATCCCTTCTTCTGGCTCAATTCATAGCATAAACAACGAACCCTGTGCTGTCAGAACCATCTCTCACTCACCGTTCATCCCTTCTTCTAGCTGAATTCAAAGCATAAACAACGAACCCTGTGCTGTCAGAACCATCTCTCACTCACCGTTCATCCCTTCTTCTAGCTGAATTCAAAGCATAAACAACGAACCCTGTGCTGTCAGAACCATCTCTCACTCACCGTTCATCCCTTCTTCTAGCTGAATTCAAAGCATAAACAACGAACCCTGTGCTGTCAGAACCATCTCTCACTCACCGTTCATCCCTTCTTCTGGCTCAATTCATAGCATAAACAACGAACCCTGTGCTGTCAGAACCATCTCTCACTCACCGTTCATCCCTTCTTCTAGCTGAATTCAAAGCATAAACAACGAACCCTGTGCTGTCAGAACCATCTCTCCCTCACCGTTCATCCCTTCTTCTAGCTGAATTCAAAGCATAAACAACGAACCCTGTGCTGTCAGAACCATCTCTCCCTCACCGTTCATCCCTTCTTCTAGCTGAATTCAAAGCATAAACAACGAACCCTGTGCTGTCAGAACCATCTCTCACTCACCGTTCATCCCTTCTTCTAGCTGAATTCAAAGCATAAACAACGAACCCTGTGCTGTCAGAACCATCTCTCACTCACCGTTCATCCCTTCTTCTAGCTGAATTCAAAGCATAAACAACGAACCCTGTGCTGTCAGAACCATCTCTCACTCACCGTTCATCCCTTCTTCTAGCTGAATTCAAAGCATAAACAACGAACCCTGTGCTGTCAGAACCATCTCTCCCTCACCGTTCATCCCTTCTTCTAGCTGAATTCAAAGCATAAACAACGAACCCTGTGCTGTCAGAACCATCTCTCCCTCACCGTTCATCCCTTCTTCTAGCTGAATTCAAAGCATAAACAACGAACCCTGTGCTGTCAGAACCATCTCTCACTCACCGTTCATCCCTTCTTCTAGCTGAATTCAAAGCATAAACAACGAACCCTGTGCTGTCAGAACCATCTCTCACTCACCGTTCATCCCTTCTTCTAGCTGAATTCAAAGCATAAACAACGAACCCTGTGCTGTCAGAACCATCTCTCACTCACCGTTCATCCCTTCTTCTAGCTGAATTCAAAGCATAAACAACGAACCCTGTGCTGTCAGAACCATCTCTCACTCACCGTTCATCCCTTCTTCTAGCTGAATTCAAAGCATAAACAACGAACCCTGTGCTGTCAGAACCATCTCTCCCTCACCGTTCATCCCTTCTTCTAGCTGAATTCAAAGCATAAACAACGAACCCTGTGCTGTCAGAACCATCTCTCCCTCACCGTTCATCCCTTCTTCTAGCTGAATTCAAAGCATAAACAACGAACCCTGTGCTGTCAGAACCATCTCTCACTCACCGTTCATCCCTTCTTCTAGCTGAATTCAAAGCATAAACAACGAACCCTGTGCTGTCAGAACCATCTCTCCCTCACCGTTCATCCCTTCTTCTAGCTGAATTCAAAGCATAAACAACGAACCCTGTGCTGTCAGAACCATCTCTCCCTCACCGTTCATCCCTTCTTCTAGCTGAATTCAAAGCATAAACAACGAACCCTGTGCTGTCAGAACCATCTCTCACTCACCGTTCATCCCTTCTTCTAGCTGAATTCAAAGCATAAACAACGAACCCTGTGCTGTCAGAACCATCTCTCACTCACCGTTCATCCCTTCTTCTAGCTGAATTCAAAGCATAAACAACGAACCCTGTGCTGTCAGAACCATCTCTCCCTCACCGTTCATCCCTTCTTCTAGCTGAATTCAAAGCATAAACAACGAACCCTGTGCTGTCAGAACCATCTCTCCCTCACCGTTCATCCCTTCTTCTAGCTGAATTCAAAGCATAAACAACGAACCCTGTGCTGTCAGAACCATCTCTCCCTCACCGTTCATCCCTTCTTCTAGCTGAATTCAAAGCATAAACAACGAACCCTGTGCTGTGCCCACACTGCAGAAGGAACTGAAAACAGAGCGACAAATCTTTCCTTCTTTCAATTTTAGCGACACTTTTGGAAAAGGGTATGTTTGCACTACTACCATGTTCTCGTTCTTTATGTATCTGCTCTGTCTCTGTCTCTGTCTGTCTGTCTGTCTCTCTCTCTGTCTCTATCTCTCTCTGTCTGTACTATCTCTCTCACCTCTCTCTCCTTCTTTCTCTTTCCCTCTTCCCTCACTCCTTCTCTCTCTCTCTCCTCCCCCTCTCTTTCCTACTATCCCTCTCCTACCCTCTCTGTCTGTCTGTCTGTCTCTCTTTCTCTCTCTCTCTCTCTCTCTACTCTGTCTGTCTCTCTTCTTCACTCCCCCTTTCTCTCATTTTTAAAGAAAGATGTTTGAATGGACAGTCATTTCAGTCATTTTGATTTTGTCACTTAATTCATGTTACTGTAATAGAAATTAGAGACTGAAAAACAACAACACTTTTTTGCCCATTCAAAGCACAACACAGAGCATCTTTCTGACGGATTTACCCCTCCATCATATTAGCCCATTAACTACGGGGATGCTTCCCCCACCCACTCGCTTGCCTCCCTTTACTGGTTTTCACTAACACACAATCGGGAGTGTGGAGGGTGGGGGGGGGGGGGGGGGGGGGGGGGGGGGGGGGCGTCGCCTTCGCCTTCCCCAACAGACCCACCATTAGGGACAGTATTCTGGTGTTGTGCATTGTAAAGGAGAAAGAAATACAATGTCGAAACACACACACACACACACACACACACACACACACACACACACACACACACACACACACACACACAAGAATGATACTCTAAACTTTGAACTGTCTATTGACTCGTTGTCTATGAGCAGACTGTCTATTGACTCGTTGTCTTAAGGAGACTGTCTATTGACTTGTTGTCTTTGAGCAGACTGTCTATTGACTCGTTGTCTTAACGAGACTGTCTATTGACTCGTTGTCTGAAGGAGACTGTCTATTGACTCGTTGTCTTAAGGAGACTGTCTATTGACTCGTTGTCTTTGAGCAGACTGTCTATTGACTCGTTGTCTATGAGCAGACTGTCTATTGACTCGTTGTCTTAAGGAGACTGTCTATTGACTCGTTGTCTTTGAGCAGACTGTCTATTGACTCGTTGTCTATGAGCAGACTGTCTATTGACTCGTTGTCTTAAGGAGACTGTCTATTGACTCGTTGTCGTTAAGGAGACTGTCTATTGACTCGTTATCGTTAAGGAGACTATCTATTGACTCGTTATCGTTAAGGAGACTGTCTATTGACTCGTTGTCGTTAAGGAGACTGTCTATTGACTCGTTGTCGTTAAGGAGACTGTCTATTGACTCTTTGTCGTTAAGGAGACTGTCTATTGACTCGTTGTCTTTGAGACTGTCTATTGACTCGTTGTCGTTAAGGAGACTGTCTATTGACTCGTTGTCTTTGAGGAGACTGGGCAGCAGGAAGGCTGAAAGACAGACACACACAAGACAGAGTGCCACAGCTAATTTAGGACCAAACTGACCACAGATGGTCCCTGACAACGTCATTCATCAAATCAACTGTGTGTGAAACACTTCACACATGTCGTATTCTTTCACCTCGTCTGGCAAGCCATTGGACCATACGAAGACCTGTTGTCCTCAGTGAAAAGATAGAAAAATGAGATGGTATGGTCATGTATCAAGATCAACAGGACTTGCCCAAACCATTCTACAAGGAACAGTGCGAGGAGGCAGAAGGAGATGAAGACAGAGAAAGAGATGGGAGGACAACATCAGTTCATGGACTGGCCTCACACTCAGCAACTGCCTAAGAGCGTCTGAGAACCGGGAGGAGTAGAGGAAGCTGGTTGCGAAGTCTTCTGTGGCGCCCCAACAGTCTTCATGACTCCGCGATATGTGATAGGTGATAGGCGATAGGTGATAGGTGGTGGGTGATAGGTGACAGGTGATAGGCGATATGTGATAGGTGATAGGCAATAGGTGATAGGTGATGGGTGATAGGTGACATGTGGCAGAGACTACTACGACCTCAGGCTTATTCTGAAGAAGAATGGTGGCCCAGCGAGACGATGATTTTCTTGGCTAGGTCTTTCACCTGAGATGCAGGCCACACACCACAATTAGGATTTTGCGCCAAATTACTATATACTCTATGTAGCGTTTTGAGACCTATCATAGGGTTGAGTTAGCTTTTAATGTTAAACTGTTAATTAATCTAAAGAACAACACATCACCAATTACTCCCCCCCCCTTTTTTTGAGGGGGGGGGGGGGGGGCGGGGGGATCCACCGATGACATCACATACAATATTCAATTACATAACCTTCCCCTTGCTTGACATCACATTTCAGGCCTTTGCGCTCACCTGTGACCCTGTCTTTGCGCCAGGTGGTAACATCTAAACAGTCCCGCTCCCTTGATTTTAATCTGTCTGCTTGGAACCACCTGGTTTGTACCTTGATGGCCATGCGAAAGAATACGGGGAGAACCAACTTTCAGACACAATAAACATTCGCCAAACAATCTAATCGTGCCAGTCTATAAATACTCGAATCCTTAAGCAAGACCTTAGCGCATTCATCTTTGGTGTGCAACCTGCTACGTTTTTTAGGGGTAAAAGGTCTTCCACCTTCCCAGTAAAGGTGATGAGCAAGTCACTGATGGTACAGATTCATTCTTTCCTAAGGATCAGCGAGCTACGCACTGACAAAGGATCTATTACCTTCCCAACTACAACAACACTTTACAAGTTACTGATGGAGTCACCCCTTTCTATGGATTATCGTCATCATCATCATCATCATCATCATCGTCATCATCATCATCATCATCATCATCATCATCGTAATCGTAATTCCATCGTCGTCGTTGTCGTCGCCATCATCGTCATTATCATTGCCATCAATATCACCATCATCAACATCTTCTCTCCTCGTCCTTGTCCTTGTAATCATCATTTTTGTCACTTTCATTATCAGCAGTCTGAAGGTCATCACTACATTCTTTTTTCTTCCCCAGACTGACCTCCTGACCCCCCCCCCCCCCCCTCCTTCTCATCGTCTCCTCCTTCGTTTCTCTCATCGCGCGAGCGCGCGCGCGCACACACACACACACACACACACAAACACCAAACACACACACACACACACACACACACACACACACACACACACACACACACACACACACCACACACACCACACAAGATATGACGGATTCGGATTATTTTGTTGGAACAATGTCCCTTTGAACTTGCAAAATGTCACCTGAAATCCGTACTACTGGAATCAGGCCAGCTGCTGTCAGAGAGAGAGAGAGAGAGAGAGAGAGAGAGAAAGCTGTGATTCACGATATTTTCATTTTCGTGGGCTCACACACACACACACACACACACACGCAGACACACGCACACACACACACACACACACACCACACACACACACACACCCTTGCGCATGTGTATATCAACGACAAGGCAGTGCATTTGACACTGGTCTTTGTAAATCACCTCATGAACAACATTCAGAATTCGGTGCAAGTCACGGTCTTTTTCACGTGCTGCACGGGCACAACGGCTGAACACCAAAAATTAATGCGCCAAGGCCTTGCTTAAGAAGTCGAGTATTTATAGACTGGCGCAATCGGATTGTTTTGAGAATGTTTATTGTGTCTGAAAGTTAATACTCATTTTCTTTCATATGGCCATCAAGGCACAAGGCAGGTGGTTCCAAGCAGACAGATGAAGTCAAAGGAATGGGATTATTTGAGGGCGTCCAGCTGGCGGAAAGATAGGGTGAGTGCAAAGGTCTGAAATGTGCCGTCAACTAAGGGGAAGGTCATGTATTCTTCTTCTTCTTCCAATAATGTCCACCTGCCAAGTATTCGGCAATTATTGACATGCAGATAGTGTTTGTTTGTGAAAATCCCCCCCCCCCCCCCCCCCAAGGAAGTTAATCATTGGGGAGTTGTTCTTTTGATCAATTATCAGTTTAACATTAAATACTGGCTCAAACTTATGGTGGGCCTCAAAACGCTTACATGGATTATGTATCGGTTTGGAAAAAAATCGAATTATGGCGTGTGGCAACCATCCCTCCTGCTGTATGCGCAACCAGTCTGCGCACACACACACCCCGGATGTGGACTCACCGGGGTGGGAACTGCACGGAGAAGACGAACCACCACGAACTCGACACCAAACACTAATGAATTCATCGTCAGTAGTCTTCGCTGAGGTTTCTTATTGTGGCGACATGGATGTTAGGCATTGTCTACATTCATTTCCGTTGTAATGTCGGAGAATAACTTTCGAAACTTGCATGGGTAGTTCTGCTCACATCAGAAAGCGGCTGTTCTGTGCTTACAAGTAGAAGGACAAGGTCGTAACACCAGGGTCAGTGTGAATATCGCTTGGTGTCGGCTCACGCCTGTGTTGACAGTGATTGACAACGACCCCAGTGGGTAGGTGATTATTCGCGCGCGCGCGCGCGCGTGTGTGTGTGTGTGTGTTTAATGTCCTGTCACACATACTTTGTAGACATCTAATTAAGATAACGTTCACAATATTATTAGAATATAGTTAAGCGCGCGCGCACACACACACTCGCCCTCAAAGGTTGGGGGAGGGGGGGAGGGGGGGGGGGTTGCTATCAATCGGTCGAGCACCACCCCATTGTTTTCTTTTCGAAACGATTGATTTTAGTTTGTGTGTGTTCAACGGAGAAATCAAACTAAAGGTAAGGTAAGGTAAGGTAATGCTGCTTATAGCTCAGCCGACCACGAAAGGCCATATCAGGGCTGTCACCACGTTTAAGTTACAACTCATCTAAAAAAACACACCTCATTCACACAACTCTTTGAAATACACCTTCTAAAACACACCGGTGATTTTGTTAAATATCTGACCTCCGTAAAATCTTAAATCAGATGAAAAATATTAATCTCTTTCAGAAATTTAAAGATCACATCAGGTGTGACATCTCTGAACAAGGTTTTCATGGAGTTAGATGTAAAATGTTTATGTCTCACATCATGCAAGTCCCAACACTCGAAAAGAACATGTTTCACTCTGAGTGGTACATGACATGGAATGCACCACGAAGCTTCTTCACCTTTTGAAAGTGTGGGTGTAAAACGAGTGGCCTGTATGCAAACGGCACAAAACTGTTTCTTCTTTACGGCCGCCTCGGGAACAAGGTAAAAACTTTTTCAGGTTTGGACGGATTTCAAATACTTTGTTATCCGTCTGCGAGTTCCATTCCTCTTGCCAGAGGTCTTTGACGTACGTCTGGGTTTTGGGTTTCAGATCAGTGTGAGGGATAGACAATATGCTCAACTCTTTCTTTGTGGCACTGTTGGCAAGTTGATCAACCATTTCCTCGAATGCCCACATCCATCTGATTTCAGAGAGTGTGCAGTTGGAATAACTTGAGCAGTTGATTGTGCTGGAGGTGACGGCCGGCAATGGCCTCCAATGCAGAAAGGGAGTCCGACAGAATGAGGACATCTTTGTTTTGATGCAGAAAGCATTTCAAGAGCCAGGCCCAAGGGTGTCAACTCAGAAACTACATTAAAAATGATACCCCAAAGGGATGGTGCTCAGTCGAAAATAACCGTCCCCCTCGCCGCACCCCTCCGCGGTGGGGGTGGGAGTGGGGATGAGGAGGGAGAGGAAAGGGGTTGTTGGATAGTGTGGAGGTAAATAAAAGGGAGGGAGGAATCGGAGAGAGAAATCTAAGTGCCTGCAGTGTGTGTGTGTGTGTGTGTGTGTGTGTGTGTGTGTGTGTGTTGTTCTCTCTCTCTCTCTCTCTCTCTCTCTCTCTCTCTCTCTTCTCTCTCGCTCTCTGTCTCTCTTTCTGTGCCTGCGCGAGCGCGCGCACGCGCGCGCGCGCGCGCGCGGTGTGTGTGTGTGTGTGCGCGCGCGCGCTGTTGTTTTTGTCTTTGTTGTTGTTTCTTCTTAAATTCAATTCATTAATAGTTAAGTGCTCGCGCATGTGTGTGTGTGTGTGTGTGTGTGTGTGTGTGTGTGTGTGTGTGTGTGTGCACGCGAGCGGGCGCACGCGTGTGTCTATGTGCATGCGCATGTATTAGATGTGTGTGTGCACGCGCAGGCATCCATAAGAATATGTGTGTGCGCATGCGCAGATGTGTGTGTGTGTGTGTGGCGCGCGCGCGCGCGCGCGCGCGTGTGTGTGTGTGTGTGTGTGTGTGTGTGTGTTACGCACGCACATGTGTGCTTGTGGATGACGATTCCTAGGAACTTCCTTTGCCGATTTCAGTACAAGATTACTAATCGATTTTTCCGTTGTTTATTAAGGAAAACTGTCAATCAAATAAAAACAAAATCAAGATTTGTAAATAACAAATAAATAAATAAAAAATCAGTCGATCAGTCTGTCTTTCATGCAGTTTGATAATCAGTCCGTTGGATACCCGTTCATTCCCCATTGAATATGATATAAAATCTGTCCACAGTTTTCTCTTGCAGCGACTTCAAACAGTTCATGTCGTCCTCACCGGCGAAACAATAAAACGATAGGATTTCATGTATGAACCGCAGTTTGTAATGAACAAAGAGGCTGGCAAACTGTAAGATCCCTTTCGGCAAGATTGCCGCCCCTTCCCCTCTCTCTGACGTATTTTATCCAGAGGTAAATGAAATCTTTCCTTATTGATTTAGTCCACAAGCATATCTCCTTTCTCAATGCGTCCTCATTCATCCTTATATTTTCATATTGTCCTCACCCTTCTTTGCTTTCTGATGATGTCCACACTCAACTTCCCTTTCTCTTTGTGTCTGTAACAATCTTTCCTTTCTCTGATGATGTCCACACTCAACTTCCCTTTCTCTTTGTGTCTGTAACAATCTTTCCTTTCTCAGGATGTCTACTTCCATCTGTCCTTTCTCACGATGTCCACATCCATCTTTGCTAGTCATGATGTCCACACCGTCCTCAGTTACTTTCTCCGTTAGGTGCAGGATACCCGGTGCACGCCTGGCATTGTTACTTTCTCTGTAAGGTATAGGATACCCGGTGCACGAATGGCACTGTTACTTTCTCTGTAAGGGATAGGATACCCGGTGCATGCCTGACATTGTTGCTTTCTCTGTAAGGTGTAGGATACCCGGTGCACAACTGGCACTGTTACTTTCTCTGTAAGGTGTAGGATACCCGGTGCACCCCTGACACTTACTTTCTCTGTAAGGTATAGGATACCCGGTGCACGCCTGGCATTGTTACTTTCTCTGTAAGGTATAGGATACCCGGTGCACGCCTGGCACTGTTACTTTCTCTGTAAGGTGTAGGATACCCGGTGCACGAATGGTACTGTTACTTTCTCTGTAAGGGATAGGATACCCGATGCACGCCTGACATTATTTTCTCTGTAAGGTGTAAGATACCGGTGCACGCCTGACATTGTTACTTTCTCTATAAGGTATAGGATACCCGGTGCACGCCTGACATTGTTACTTTCTCTGTAAGGTGTAGGATACGCGGTGCACGCCTGGCATTGTTACTTTCTCTGTAAGGTGCAGGATACCCGGTGCACGCCTGGCATTGTTACTTTCTCTGTAAGGTGTAGGATACCCGGTGCACGCCTGGCATTGTTACTTTCTCTGTAAGGGATAGGATACCCGGTGCACCCCTGACATTGTTACTTTCTCTGTAAGGTATAGGATACTCGGTGGACGCCTGGCACTGTTACTTTCTCTGTAAGGTGTAGGATACCCGGTGCACGCCTGGCATTGTTACTTTCTCCGTTAGGTGCAGGATACCCGGTGCACGCCTGGCACTGTTACTTTCTCTGTAAGGTATAGGATACCCGGTGCACGAATGGCACTGTTACTTTCTCTGTAAGGGATAGGATACCCGGTGCATGCCTGACATTGTTACTTTCTCTGTAAGGTGTAGGATACCCGGTGCACGCCTGGCACTGTTACTTTCTCTGTAAGGTATAGGATACCCGGTGCACCCCTGACATTGTTACTTTCTCTGTAAGGGATAGGATACCCGGTGCATGCCTGACATTACTTTCTCTGTAAGGTGTAGGATACCCGGTGCACGCCTGGCACTGTTACTTTCTCTGTAAGGTGTAGGACACCCGGTGCAAGCCTGGCGCTGTTACTTTCTCTGTAAGGTGTAGGATACCCGGTGCAAGCCTGGCGCTGTTACTTTCTCTGTAAGGTGTAGGATACCCGGTGCACGCCTGGCATTGTTACTTTCTCTGTAAGGTGTAGGATACCCGGTGCACGCCTGGCACTGTTACTTTCTCTGTAATGTGCAGGATACCCGATGCACGCCTGACACTACGTTACTTTCACAGTAAAGTGTGGGATACTCGGTGCACGCCTTGCATTGTTACTTTCTCTGTAAAGTATGGGATGCCCGACCTTCGCCAAACGCTATGTTGATTTTGCCGTAAAGTGTAGGATACCTGATGCACGCCTGGCATTATATTACGTTCACCGTAAAGTGGAGGATACCTGGTGCACGCCTGGCATTTTATTGCTTTCGCCGTAAAGTGGAGGATACCTGGTGCACGCCTAGCATTTTATTGCTTTCGCCGTAAAGCGGAGGATACCTGGTGCACGTCTGGCATTATATTGCTTTCGCCGTAAAGCGGAGGATACCTGGTGCACGTCTGGCATTATATTGCTTTCGCCGTAAAGCGGAGGATACCTGGTGCACGTCTGGCATTATATTACTTTCGCCGTAAAGTTAAGGATACCTGGTGCACGCCTGGCATTATATTGCTTTCGCCGTAAAGCGGAGGATACCTGGTGCACGCCTGGCATTATATTACGTTCGCCGTAAAGTGGAGGATACCTGGTGCACGTCTGGCATTATATTGCTTTCGCCGTAAAGCGGAGGATACCTGGTGCACGCCTGGCATTATATTGCTTTCGCCGTAAAGCGGAGGATACCTGGTGCACGCCTGGCATTATATTACGTTCGCCGTAAAGTGGAGGATACCTGGTGCACGTCTGGCATTATATTGCTTTCGCCGTAAAGCGGAGGATACCTGGTGCACGCCTGGCATTATATTGCTTTCGCCGTAAAGCGGAGGATACCTGGTGCACGCCTGGCATTATATTACGTTCGCCGTAAAGTGGAGGATACCTGGTGCACGCCTGGCATTATATTGCTTTCGCCGTAAAGCGGAGGATACCTGGTGCACGTCTGGCATTATATTGCTTTCGCCGTAAAGCGGAGGATACCTGGTGCACGCCTGGCATTATATTGCTTTCGCCGTAAAGTGGAGGATACCTGGTGCACGTCTGGCATATTACGTTCGCCGTAAAGTGGAGGATACCTGGTGCACGTCTGGCATTATATTACGTTCGCCGTAAAGTGGAGGATACCTGGTGCACGCCTGGCATTATATTGCTTTCGCCGTAAAGTGGAGGATACCTGGTGCACGTCTGGCATTATATTACGTTCGACGTAAAGTGGAGGATACCTGGTGCACGCCTGGCATTATATTGCTTTCGCCGTAAAGCGGAGGATACCTGGTGCACGCCTGGCATTATATTGCTTTCGCCGTAAGGAGTTCGACACCCGGTGCACGTATGACATTGTTACTTACTCCGTAAGGTGTAAAATACTTTGGCACACACGGTACCAGCAACGTGTCCTCTCCGTGGCAGCGTCTGTCTTCCCCGTCAGCCTAGAACCTTGCAGTACTTTGATTTAAAACCAAACCCAAACCATCAGCTGTGTGTAATGTGGATGCAGTCACTGTCATTCTGTGGTAGTCCAGCAGACCACCTGGAGCCATTTCAGCGCTGTCACCTGGCCACAAGTTTTACAGCTTTCCGAACATTGTTCCTGCCAAGAAGCGTTCTGACCCTTACCCATAATCCATTTATTTAGTTTACGTCTTCTCTGACTGTTGGGCATATAATTGTGTGTGTTGTGTGTGTGTGTGTGTGTGTGTGTGTGTGTGTGTGTGTGAGAGAGAGAGAGAGAGAGAGAGAGAGAGAGAGAGAGAGAGAGAGAGAGAGAGAGAGAGCGTATGTGTGTGCGCGCATTTGAAATGTACGTGCTCAGTGCCATTGCTGGAAAAAAATATGAGATCGTCTTGTCGTGACTGTTGTGATGTACTGGGCATTTAGTCCACAAGCATATCTCCTTTCTCAGTGCGTCCTCATTCATCCTTATATTTTCATATTGTCCTCACCCTTCTTTGCTTTCTGATGATGTCCACTCTCAACTTCCCTTTCTCTTTGTGTCTGTAACAATCTTTCCTTTCTCTGATGATGTCCACACTCAACTTCCCTTTCTCTTTGTGTCTGTAACAATCTTTCCTTTCTCAGGATGTCTACTTCCATCTGTCCTTTCTCACGATGTCCACATCCATCTTTGCTAGTCATGATGTCCACACCGTCCTCAGTTACTTTCTCCGTTAGGTGCAGGATACCCGGTGCACGCCTGGCATTTGTTACTTTCTCTGTAAGATGTAGGATACCCGGTGCACGAATGGCACTGTTACTTTCTCTGTAAGGGTGGCAGCGGTGGCAGTAGTAGTAGTAGTAGTATCAGCAGCAGCAGTAGCTGCAGCAGCAAGAGTTGTGGCGTAGCACCACCAGGAATAGCAGTACTTGGACTAGCGGTACTCGTAAGCGAAAATAATATTGGTAATTGCGATAGGTGTAATGTTGCTAGTTATCACTGCCACTGCTGTCATTTCCAAATGTTTTTTTCATGTCCGTCAGTGCTATGATTCACGGTGAAATCCGTTTTCTTTTCTTTTTTCACTTTTACTGATTCTCTTCCCGCTTCCCACCCCCTCTCCCACACCTCCCCGCTCTCTTCCTCCTTGTTTTTTCTTTTCCACAAAATGTGAAGCAGGTATGGGGTAAGGAATGAGTTATTCAGCAGTGTAAACAAACGAACATGCAAAACGCTTTGTATCCCACAAAGTATTCATCAAGGTCCATTCCACAATTCAAACCCTTTTGCTTTGAAGAGTTTCAAATTCGTTTCTGACAGGGTTTGATATGGTTAATATGAAATGAGGTTTGAAGGGAGGTCAGCAAAATTAGATTATGAGTACATTGTGACAGGTATATTGTTTTTCAATGGTTGTTCCGTGCGATGACACAATGTTTTCTTTATTGTTACAGCTTTGAAAGTTTCAGAACGGTTGATAGAAAAGGTCATTTCAAAATGAAATCAGGAGTACTAAATGGTGACTATATCATTGACAAGTTTATGTGTGATTGATATGAAATAGATTTTAACAAAAAGGTGTGTGTGTGTGTGTGTGTGTGTGTGTGTGTGTGTGTGTGTGTGTGTGTGGTTATTCTGACAAGCTTCAACGTGATTCACATTAAACGAAAGTTTAAACAAGTTCAGGGGAATGAAATAGTGACTGTTTTAACAAGTTGGAGTATAGGTGGCATGACATGGCATGTAAAACGAGGCATTGAGAATTCTGACGTCCGTCAGCATGCTTGTCTATAAAATGAAAATCAGTTCAGGAGAATGTGGTTGGTGTTAACACCCAAAGTTTTAGCGTAGTCAGCGAGGAATAAACTCGGAACACAGGTCAGGAGATTAGTAACAACCAGGCACTGTGACATGCTCCACAGAACAAAAGCACAAAGTACTGTTCCAGTGCCCCTTACGGTGTAATTCACCTAGCACACAGTAAGTGAATGAACAGACACCCACACTGAACGATTTCCACAGTTTCACAGTCAGGGATTGATAAGACAAAATGAATACTTATATTTAGTGTCGGGCTTAGCTCGGTAAGAGAGAAAAAATCACATTCTTTTAATTTCTTGGTTGCAGAAAGGCTGCTGTAACGTTGAAACTCTTAGGTGTCTTAAAAAATTTCTCTTAATAGTAACCGTTTTATTCGGATAGGTGGTTTGTAAGCGCTTACATACACACACACTCGCACACACACACACACCACACACACACACACAGCACGCACGCACGCACGCACGCACGCACGCACGCACGCGCACGCCCCCGACACACATACACACACACATGCACGCCCGCGCATACGCATGCACGCACCCACACACACGCACATTCGCTCGCGCGTGCACGCACACAAACGCGCACGCGCGCGCACACACGCACACACACACACACACACACACACACACACACACACACACACACACACAAACTCCCCCCCTCTCCTCTCTTTCTCTCTCACGGACACGCCGAAACAGAAACGGACCCCCCTCCCCCCCCCCCCCCCCCCCCCCCCGCACACACACACAGAGACAGACAGCAACAGACGGGAGAGAGAGAGGGAGACACAGAGAGAGAGAGAGGGAGGGAGAGAGAGAGAAAAGAGAGAGGGGGGGGGGGGAGAGAGAGAGGAGAGAGAGAGAGAGAGGAGAGAGAACGGACAGAGACGGACGGACGGGGGGGGGGGGGGGGGGGGGGGGGGGGGGAGAGATTGATTCTATTTCAGCCCCATCATGGCCTTTTCCTCACTTATTTTCAGGATCCGTCTTCAAACCCGACTTCCTGCCCTATGAGACAAGTTCCAACAATCAGCCCCCCTTGGTGGACGTCCGCCCGAACCCTCG
>CM065716.1:2683128-2715628 GCA_033310375.1 Conus canariensis
CTGGGTGTAACCACAGTGTAACTCAATGTTATTTTGTTGCCGTTACATGAAACACTTTGCTTCAGACACATACCACTCTTAGTAATCAAGTTTTTCATTGCTCCGATTTCTTTTGTGATACTGCTGGTAGTATTCAACAATATTTCGTTGCTGAGATTTATTGTGCATCCGTCAAACACGTACTAAAGCTGATTCAGTGTAGACCCTGTGCAGAGAAGTGACACCCGAGCCAGGTTCGGTGTGAGGTCATATTCAGGTTGAGCGTCGACACTCACCAAGGTGGTAGGGCAGACGTGATAACCGAAACAGGAAGGCCGGTCGGAGGGGGTGGGGAATGGAGGGGAAGAGAGGGATGGGAGAGGGTTTATGCGGCACTACACCAATACCACCAGAACATCAATACATGAAGCCTTAGGCATTTGTGAACTCGTCTTACGACGGCCATGGTGCTTTACCCTGAGCTTACTATTTAATGCGGTGGGTATGGGTGTTGATGGGAAAGGGTTACTGTTTAATGCGGTGGGTATGGGTGTTGATGGGAAAGAGGTTACTGTTTAATGCGGTGGGTATGGGTGTTGATGGGAAAGGGTTACTATTTAATGCGGTGGGTATGGGTGTTGATGGGAAAGGGTTACTGTTTAATGCGGTGGGTATGGGTGTTGATGGGAAAGGTTACTGTTTAATGCAGTGGGTATGGGTGTTGATGGGAAAGGTTACTATTTAATGCAGTGGGTATGGGTGTTGATGGGAAAGGGTTACTGTTTAATGCGGTGGGTATGGGTGTTGATGGGAAAGGGTTACTGTTTAATGCGGTGGGTATGGGTGTTGATGGGAAAGGGTTACTATTTAATGCGGTGGGTATGGGTGTTGATGGAAAGGGTTATGTTTAATGCGTGGGTTGGGTGTTGATGGGAAAGGGTTACTGTTTAATGCAGTGGGTATGGGTGTTGATGGGAAAGGGTTACTGTTTAATGCGGTGGGTTATGGGTGTTGATGGGAAAGGGTTATATTTAATGCGGTGGGTATGGGTGTTGATGGGAAAGGGTTATGTTTAATGCGGTGGGTATGGTGTTGATGGGAAGGGTTCTGTTAGCGGTGGTATGGGTGTTGATGGGAAAGGGTTACTGTTTAATGCGTGGGTATGGGTGTTGATGGGAAGGTTACTGTTAATGCGGTGGTATGGGGTTGATGGAAGGGTTACTTTTAATGCGGTGGTATGGTGTTGATGGAAAGGGTTGTGGTGGGGTTTCTGAAGCGACTATACTGAATCTCTTTGATGAAAAAAAAATCTTGGCCTTTTTAAAAGATATTTTAATGCATGCGAGTTTCGAGTCTCAATCTCCATATTGACTGCCGTTTTTTGTATAAATGCTTAAGGCCCTGGTATGGTTTACGTCTGATCCACTCAAAATATATCAATTTAGATAAATACCACTTATAACTCTTTATAGATTTCCCACTTTTGCCCCTATTCCAACTCGCGTAGGATTTTCTATACTCATCACAACTTTTTTAAAAATCTACTTTCCTGTGCGTCTCACTTGCATTCTTTCACACCAGAACATTGTACATTTCACTGCAGTTGTCTCTCCACACCAGGACTTTGTACACTTCACAGCAGTTGTCTCTCCACACCAGGACATTGTACATTTCACAGCAGTTGTCTGTCCACACCAGGACTTAGTACACTTCACAGCAGTTGTCTCTCCACACCAGGACATTGTACTGTTCACTGCAGTTGCCTCTCCACTCCAGGACATTGTACTGTTCACTGCAGTTGCCTCTCCACTCCAGGACATTGTACATTTCACTGCAGTTGCCTCTCCACTCCAGGACATTGTACATTTCACTGCAGTTGTCTGTCCACACCAGGACATTGTACTGTTCACTGCAGTTGTCTCTCCACACCAGGACATTGCACTGTTCACTGCAGTTGTCTGTCCACACCAGGACATTGTACATTTCACTGCAGTTGTCTCTCCACACCAGGACATTGTACATTTCACTGCAGTTGTCTCTCCACACCAGGACTTGTACACTTCACAGCAGTTGTCTTCACACCAGGACATTGTACTTTCACTGCAGTTGTCTGTCCACACCAGGACTTGTACTGTTCACTGCAGTTGTCTCTCCACACCAGGACATTGTACATTTCACTGCAGTTGTCTCTCCACCCAGGACATTGTACATTTCACTGCAGTTGCTGTCCACCCAGGACATTGTACTGTTCACTGCAGTTGTCTCTCCACACCAGGACATTGTACTGTTCACTGCAGTTGTCTTCCCACCCAGGACATTGTACATGTTCACTGCAGTTGCTCTCCACCCAGGACATTGTACATTTCACTGCAGTTGCCTCTCCACATCCAGGACTTGTACATTTCACTCGCAGTTTTCTTCCACACCAGGACATTGTACTTTCACTGCAGTTGTCTCCCACACCAGGACATTGACTGTTCACTGCAGTTGTCTTCCACACCAGGACATTGTACATTTCACTGCAGTTGTCTCTCCACACCAGGACATTGTACATTTCACTGCAGTTGTCTCTCCACACCAGGACTTTGTACATTCACAGCAGTTGTCTCTCACACCAGGACATTGTACATTTCACAGCAGTTGTCTGTCCACACCAGGACATTGTACTGTTCACTGCAGTTGTCTCTCCACACCAGGACATTGTCACTTCACTGCAGTTGTCTCTCCACACCAGGACATTGTACATTTCACTGCAGTTGTCTCTCCACTCAGGACATTGTACTGTTCACTGCAGTTGTCTCTCCACACCAGGACATTGTACATTTCACTGCAGTTTGTCTCTCCACACCAGGACATTGTACATTTCACTGCAGTTGTCTGTCCACACCAGGACATTGTACATTTCACTGCAGTTGTCTCTCCACACCAGGACATTGACATGTTCACTGCAGTTGTCTCACACTCCAGGACATTGTACATTTCACTGCAGTTGTCTGTTCCACACCAGGACATTGTACATTTCACTGCAGTTGCTCTCCACCCAGGACATTGTACATTTCACTGCAGTTGTCTCGTCCACACCAGGACATTGTACATTTCACTGCAGTTGTCTCTCCACACCAGGACATTGTACTGTTCACTGCAGTTGTCGTCTCCACACCAGGACATTGTACATTCACAGCAGTTGTCTCTCCACACCAGGACATTGTACTTTCACAGCAGTTGTCTGTCCACACCAGGACTTTGTACATTCACTGCAGTTGTCTCTCCACACCAGGACATTGTACTTCACTGCAGTTGTCTCTCCACACCAGGACATTGTACTGTTCACTGCAGTTGTCTCCCACATCCAGGACATTGTACATTTCACTGCAGTTGCTTCCACCCAGGACATTGTACATTTCACTGCAGTTGCTCTCCACTCCAGGACATTGTACTGTTCACTGCAGTTGTCTCTCCACACCAGGACATTGTACATTTCACTGCAGTTGTCTCTCCACTCCAGGACATTGTACATTTCACTGCAGTTGTCTGTCCACACCAGGACATTGTACTGTTCACTGCAGTTGTCTCTCCACACCAGGACATTGTATGTTCACTGCAGTTGTCTGTCCACACCAGGACATGTACATTTCACTGCAGTTGTCTCTCCACACCAGGACATTGTACATTTCACTGCAGTTGTCTCTCCACACCAGGACTTGTACACTTCACAGCAGTTGTCTCTCACACCAGGACATTGTACATTTCACAGCAGTTGTCTGTCCACACCAGGACTTTGTACTTTCACTGCAGTTGTCTCTCCACACCAGGACATTGTACTGTTCACGCAGTTGTCTCCCACCAGGACATTGTACTGTTCACTGCAGTTGTCTCTCCACACCAGGACATTGTACATTTCACTGCAGTTGTCTCTCCACACCAGGACATTGTACTTCACTGCAGTTGCTCCCACCCAGGACATTGTACTGTTCACTGCAGTTGCTCTCCACTCCAGGACATTGTACATTTCACTGCAGTTGTCCTCTCCACACCAGGACATTGTACATTTCACTGCAGTTGTTCTCCACACCAGGACATTGTACTGTTCACTGCAGTTGTCTCTCCACACCAGGACATTGCACTGTTCACTGCAGTTGTCTGTCCACACCAGGACATTGTACATTTCACTGCAGTTGTCTTCCACACCAGGACATTGTACATTTCACTGCAGTTGTCTCTCCACACCAGGACTTGTAACTTCACGCAGTTGTCTTCACACCAGGACATTGTACATTTCACTGCAGTTGTCTGTCCACACCAGGACTTTGTACTGTTCACTGCAGTTGTCTCTCCACACCAGGACATTGACTGTTCACTGCAGTTGTCTGTCCACACCAGGACATTGTACATTTCACTGCAGTTGTCTCTCCACACAGGACATTGTACATTTCCTGCAGTTGTCTCCCACCAGGACTTTGTACACTTCACTGCAGTTGTCTCTCCACACCAGGACATTGTACATTTCACGCAGTTGTCTGTCCACACCAGGACTTGTACATTTCACGCAGTTGTCTCTCCACACCAGGACATTGTACTGTTCACTGCAGTTGCCTCTCCACTCCAGACATTGTACTTTCACTGCAGTTGCTTCCACTCCAGGACATTGTACATTTCACTGCAGTTGCTCTCCACCCAGGACATTGTACATTTCACTGCAGTTGTCGTCCCACACCAGGACATTGTACTTTCACTGCAGTTGTCTCTCACACCGGACATTGACTTTCACTGCAGTTGTCTTCCACACCAGGACATTGTACATTTCACTGCAGTTGTCTCTCCACACCAGGACATTGTACTGTTCACTGCAGTTGTCTTCCCACCCAGGACATTGTACTTTACTGCAGTTGTCTGTCCACACCAGGACATTGTACATGTTCACTGCAGTTGTCTCTCCACACCAGGACATTGACTGTTCACGCAGTTGTCTGTCCACACCAGGACATTGTACATTTCACTGCAGTTGTCTCTCCACACCAGGACATTGTACTTTCACTGCAGTTGTCTTCCACACCAGGACATTGACATTTCACTGCAGTTGTCTCTCCACACCAGGACATTGTACATTTCACTGCAGTTGTCCTCTCCACACCAGGACATTGTACATTTCACTGCAGTTGTCTCTCCACACCAGGACATTGTACATTTCACTGCAGTTGTCTCTCCACACCAGGACATTGTACATTTCACAGCAGTTGTCTTCCACACCAGGACATTGTACTTCACGCAGTGTTCTCAACCAGACATTGTACTTACTGCAGTTGTCTGTCCACACCAGGACATTGTACATTTCACTGCAGTTGTCTCTCCACCCAGGACATTGTACTGTTCACTGCAGTTGTCTCTCCACACCAGGACATTGTACTGTTCACTGCAGTTGTCTCTCCACACCAGGACATTGTACATTTCACTGCAGTTGTCTCCACCCAGGACATTGTACTGTTCACTGCAGTTGTCTTCCACACCAGGACATTGTACTTTCACTGCAGTTGTCTGTCCACACCAGGACATTGTACATTTCACTGCAGTTGTCTCTCCACACCAGGACATTGTACATTTCACTGCAGTTGTCTCTCCACATCCAGGACATTGTACATTTCACTGCAGTTGTCTGTCCACACCAGGACATTGTACATTTCACTGCAGTTGTCTTCCACACCAGGACATTGTACATTTCACTGCAGTTGTCTGTCCACACCAGGACATGTACATTTCATGCAGTTGTCTCTCACACCAGGACATTGTACATTTCACTGCAGTTGTCTCTCCACACCAGGACATTGTAACATTTCACATGCAGTTGTCTCTCCACTCCAGGACATTGTACTTTTACTGCAGTTGTCTGTCCACACCAGGACATTGTACATTTCACTGCAGTTGTCTTCCACACCAGGACATTGTACTGTTCACTGCAGTGTCTTCCACACCAGGACATTGTACATTTCACTGCAGTTGTCTCTCCACACCAGGACATTGTACATTTCACTGCAGTTGTCTTCCACACCAGGACATTGTACATTCACTGCAGTTGTCTCTCCACACCAGGACATTGTACAGTTCACTGCAGTTGCTCTCCACACCAGGACATTGTACATTTCACTGCAGTTGTCTCTCCAACCAGGACATTGTACATTTCACTGCAGTTGCCTCTCCACTCCAGGACATTGTACATTTCACTGCAGTTGTCTGTCCACACCAGGACATTGTACTGTTCACTGCAGTTGTCTCTCCACACCAGGACATTGTCACTGTTCACTGCAGTTGTCTGCTCCACACCAGGACATTGTACATTTCACTGCAGTTGTCTTCCACACCAGGACATTGTACATTTCACTGCAGTTGTCTGTCCACACCAGGACATTGTACTTTACTGCAGTTGTCTGTCCACACCAGGACATTGTACATTTCACTGCAGTTGTCTCTCCACACCAGGACATTGTACTGTTCACTGCAGTTGTCTGTCCACACCAGGACATTGACATTTCACTGCAGTTGTCTCTCCACACCAGGACATTGTACATTTCACTGCAGTTGTCTCTCCACACCAGGACATTGTACATTTCACTGCAGTTGTCTTCCACACCAGGACATTGTACAGTTCACTGCAGTTGTCAGTCTCTCCACACCAGGACATTGTACATTTCACAGCAGTTGTCTGTCCACACCAGGTCTTTGTACACTTCACAGCAGTTGTCTCTCCACACCAGGACATTGTACTGTTCACTGCAGTTGCCTCTCCACTCCAGGACATTGTACTGTTCACTGCAGTTGCCTCTCCACTCCAGGACATTGTACATTTCACTGCAGTTGCCTCTCCACTCCAGGACATTGTACATTTCACTGCAGTTGTCTGTCCACACCAGGACATTGTACTGTTCACTGCAGTTGTCTCTCCACACCAGGACATTGCACTGTTCACTGCAGTTGTCTGTCCACACCAGGACATTGTACATTTCACTGCAGTTGTCTCTCCACACCAGGACATTGTACTGTTCACTGCAGTTGTTTCTCCACACCAGGACATTGTACATTTCACTGCAGTTGTCTGTCCACACCAGGACATTGTACATTTCACTGCAGTTGTCTCTCCACACCAGGACATTGTACTGTTCACTGCAGTTGTCTCTCCACACCAGGACATTGTACTTTCACTGCAGTTGTCTGTCCACACCAGGACATTGTACATTTCACTGCAGTTGTCTCTCCACACCAGGACATTGACTGTTCACTGCAGTTGTCTCTCCACACCAGGACATTGTACTTTCACTGCAGTTGTCTGTCCACACCAGGACATTGTACATTTCACTGCAGTTGTCTGTCCACACCAGGACATTGTACTGTTCACTGCAGTTGTCTCTCCACACCAGGACATTGTACATTTCACTGCAGTTGCTCTCCACACCAGGACATTGTACATTTCACTGCAGTTGTCTGTCCAACCAGGACATTGTACATTTCACTGCAGTTGTCTCTCCACACCAGGACATTGTACATTTCACTGCAGTTGTCCTCTCCACCAGGACATTGTACATTTCACTGCAGTTGTCTCTCCACACCAGGACATTGTACTTTTAACTGCAGTTGCCTCTCCACACCAGGACATTGAACATTTCACTGCAGTTGTCTCTCCACTCCAGGACATTGTACTTTTACTGCAGTTGTCTGTCCACACCAGGACATTGTACATTTCACTGCAGTTGTCTGTCCACACCAGGACATTGTACTGTTCACTGCAGTTGTCTCTCCACACCAGGACATTGTACATTTCAGCAGTTGTCTGTCCACACCAGGACATTGTACATTTCACTGCAGTTGTCTGTCCACACCAGGACATTGTACTGTTCACTGCAGTTGTCTCTCCACACCAGGACATTGTACTGTTCACTGCAGTTGTCTGTCCACACCAGGACATTGTACATTTCACTGCAGTTGTCTCTCACACCAGACATTGTACATTCACTGCAGTTGTCTCTCCACTCCAGGACATTTGTACATTCACATGCAGTTGTCTCTCCACACCAGGACATTGTACATTTCACTGCAGTTGTCTCTCCACCCAGCATTGTACTCACAGCAGTTGTCTTCCACACCAGGACATTGTACTGTTCACGCAGTTGCTCTCCACACCAGGACATTGTACTTTCACTGCAGTTGTCTGTCCCACCAGGACATTGTACATTTCACTGCAGTTGTCTCTCCACACCAGGACATTGTACTGTTCACCTGCAGTTGTCTCTCCACACCAGGACATTGTACTATTTCACTGCAGTTGTCTCTCCACACCAGGACATTGTACATTTCACTGCAGTTGTCTCTCCACACCAGGACATTGTACTGTTCACTGCAGTTGTCTTCCACACCAGGACATTGTACATTTCACTGCAGTTGTCTTCCACACCAGGACATTGTACATTTCACTGCAGTTGTCTCTCCACACCAGGACATTGTACTTTCACTGCAGTTGTCTCTCCACACCAGGACATTGTACATTTCACTGCAGTTGTCTCCACACCAGGACATTGTACATTTCACTGCAGTTGTCTGTCCACACCAGGACATTGTACATTTCACTGCAGTTGTCTGTCCACACCAGGACATTGTACATTTCACTGCAGTTGTCTCTCCGCACCAGGACATTGTACATTTCATTGCAGTTGTCCTCGACACCAGGACATTGTACTTTAACTGCAGTTGTCTCTCCACACCAGGACATTGAACATTCACTGCAGTTGTCTCTCCACTCCAGGACATTGTACTTTTACTGCAGTTGCTTCCACACCAGACATTGAACATTCACTGCGTGTCTCCACACCAGGACATTGTACTTTTCACTGCAGTTGTCTGTCCACACCAGGACATTGTACTTTCACTGCAGTTGTCTGTCCACACCAGGACATTGTACATTTCAGCAGTTGTCTCTCCACACCAGGACATTGTACATTTCACAGCAGTTGTCTGTCCACGCCAGGACTTTGTACACTTCACAGCAGTTGTCTCTCCACACCAGGACATTGTACTGTTCACTACAGTTGCCTCTCCACTCCAGGACATTGTACATTTCACTGCAGTTGTCTCTCCACTCCAGGACATTGTACATTTCACTGCAGTTGCCTCTCCACTCCAGGACATTGTACTGTTCACTGCAGTTGTCTGTCCACACCAGGACATTGTACATTTCACTGCAGTTGTCTCTCCGCACCAGGACATTGTACATTTCATTGCAGTTGTCTCTCGACACCAGGACATTGTACTTTTAACTGCAGTTGTCTCTCCACACCAGGACATTGAACATTTCACTGCAGTTGTCTCTCCACTCCAGGACATTGTACTTTTCACTGCAGTTGTCTGTCCACACCAGGACATTGTACATTTCACTGCAGTTGTCTGTCCACACCAGGACATTGTACATTTCACTGCAGTTGTCTGTCCACACCAGGACATTGTACTGTTCACTGCAGTTGTCTGTCCACACCAGGACATTGTACATTTCAGCAGTTGTCTCTCCACACCAGGACATTGTACATTTCACAGCAGTTGTCTGTCCACGCCAGGACTTTGTACACTTCACAGCAGTTGTCTCTCCACACCAGGACATTGTACTGTTCACTACAGTTGCCTCTCCACTCCAGGACATTGTACATTTCACTGCAGTTGCCTCTCCACTCCAGGACATTGTACATTTCACTGCAGTTGCCTCTCCACTCCAGGACATTGTACTGTTCACTGCAGTTGCCTCTCCACTCCAGGACATTGCACTGTTCACTGCAGTTGCCTCTCCACTCCAGGACATTGTACATTTCACTGCAGTTGTCTGTCCACACCAGGACATTGTACTGTTCACTGCAGTTGTCTCTCCACACCAGGACATTGCACTGTTCACTGCAGTTGTCTGTCCACACCAGGACATTGTACATTTCACTGCAGTTGTCTCTCCACACCAGGACATTGTACTGTTCACTGCAGTTGTCTCTCCACACCAGGACATTGCACTGTTCACTGCAGTTGTCTGTCCACACCAGGACATTGTACATTTCACTGCAGTTGTCTCTCCACACCAGGACATTGTACTGTTCACTGCAGTTGTCTCTCCACACCAGGACATTGTACTTTTAACTGCAGTTGTCTGTCCACACCAGGACATTGTACATTTCACTGCAGTTGTCTCTCCACACCAGGACATTGCACTGTTCACTGCAGTTGTCTGTCCACACCAGGACATTGTACATTTCACTGCAGTTGTCTGTCCACACCAGGACATTGTACATTTCACTGCAGTTGTCTCTCCACACCAGGACATTGTACTGTTCACTGCAGTTGTCTCTCCATACCAGGACATTGTACATTTCACTGCAGTTGCCTCTCCACTCCAGGACATTGTACATTTCACTGCAGTTGTCTGTCCACACCAGGACATTGTACATTTCACTGCAGTTGTCTGTCCACACCAGGACATTGTACATTTCACTGCAGTTGTCTCTCCGCACCAGGACATTGTACATTTCATTGCAGTTGTCTCTCGACACCAGGACATTGTACTTTTAACTGCAGTTGTCTCTCCACACCAGGACATTGAACATTTCACTGCAGTTGTCTCTCCACTCCAGGACATTGTACTTTTCACTGCAGTTGTCTGTCCACACCAGGACATTGTGCATTTCACTGCAGTTGTCTCTCCACACCAGGACATTGTACATTTCACTGCAGTTGTCTGTCCACACCAAGACATTGTACTGTTCACTGCAGTTGTCTGTCCACACCAGGACATTGTACATTTCACTGCAGTTGCCTCTCCACTCCAGGACATTGTACATTTCACTGCAGTTGTCTGTCCACACCAGGACACTGTACATTTCACTGCAGTTGTCTCTCCACACCAGGACATTGTACATTTCACTGCAGTTGCCTCTCCACTCCAGGACATTGTACATTTCACTGCAGTTGTCTCTCCGCACCAGGACATTGTACATTTCATTGCAATTGTCTCTCGACACCAGGACATTGTACTTTTCACTGCAGTTGTCTCTCCACACCAGGACATTGAACATTTCACTGCAGTTGTCTCTCCACTCCAGGACATTGCACTGTTCACTGCAGTTGTCTGTCCACACCAGGACATTGTACATTTCACTGCAGTTGTCTGTCCACACCAGGACATTGTACATTTCACTGCAGTTGTCTGTCCACACCAAGACATTGTACTGTTCACTGCAGTTGTCTGTCCACACCAGGACATTGTACATTTCACTGCAGTTGCCTCTCCACTCCAGGACATTGTACATTTCACTGCAGTTGTCTGTCCACACCAGGACACTGTACATTTCACTGCAGTTGTCTCTCCACACCAGGACATTGTACTGTTCACTGCAGTTGTCTCTCCACACCAGGACATTGTACTGTTCACTGCAGTTGTCTCTCCACACCAGGACATTGTACTGTTCACTGCAGTTGCCTCTCCACACCAGGACATTGTACTGTTCACTGCAGTTGTCTGTCCACACCAGGACATTGTACATTTCACTGCAGTTGTCTGTCCACAGCAGGACATTGTACATTTCACTGCAGTTGTCTCTCCACGCCAGGACATTGTACTGTTCACTGCAGTTGTCTGTCCACACCAGGACATTGTACTGTTCACTGCAGTTGTCTCTCCACCCCTACTATGCAAGTTCAATCCTTGATGTTCTCCGGAGACCTTCACTTTATCGTATAAACATGTTGTGCACATGCTGAGAGGATTGGACAGACCAGCACCAGTTTCCATCTCCGTCCAGGGGCAATTTTCGCTTTTCCACTGCAGTTGTCTCCTTTAAATATTTCATGAGAAGCTGAGGCCCTTCACTGTCTCCCCCGTCCTTCCGTTGCCGCCCAGACCTCCTGTTATGCATTAATCATGTTTCCACATTCTCTATTCCCCACGCCCAGACCTCCTGTTATGCATTAATCATGTTTCCACATTCTCTATTCCCCATTCTCTTATGTGATATTTGGTCTTTTCCCACTACCCGCCAGACCTCCTGTTATGCATTAATCATGTTTCCACATACTCTATTCCCCATTAATTCTCTTGCCCCCATGGGCCGGCCTTCTCGTGGCGGGGGTGTTTCTCGACTAACCTGAGCCCACCCCTTTTTCTTATCTTTCCTGTTTTTCTGCCTACTGTGTCTTTTACTATCTCTTTTTCCCCCATAAAGTCTCCCCACAGAAACTGCAGCCTCTGTTTCGTCTAGTTTCTGCCTACCTGGCTCTTTACTCTGTACTTTAATCTTTACTTACAAGCCTTCTTTGGAACACTTCTTCTTTTCTCTGCGGTCTTCTTCAGACCCACCGTGTTTGCCGTGCGGTGCGTCCTGTAAGTGGGGGGGAATGAGGTCCTGGTGATTGAGAGAACCTGCTGTTCTCAACACATCACTTTGGCTCGGACCTCCTCTAAGACGGGTGGCATACATTGGCCCGTGTATGTCAATCGGCTGCCTCTACGTGAGGTTGGGTCAAACTGGGTAGTTCTTGGCTGGCCTTGGAAACCTTGTAAGTGTTCACCGTCTGTCCCCGGCGGTGTGTCATGATCTTGGCGGAATAGGTTAGTTATGTTCTATCTGGTGTATATCCCTGCTGAAACCCGGATGGGGTCAAGAGTTGGATTTCCCCTTGACCCTGGCCCCTTGTTGGACCCCATGGTGGGTGGGTAGGCAGGGATGAACTTTAAAAACTCAAAACTATGGCTCACTCCCAACAAAAAGGAAAAGAAATTATTCCTCAGGCTCGAACTTGGACTCGGACTCGGATAATGAAATAAGGACAGCAACTGGTTTTTGGCCTTGTTGGTTGGTGATGGAGGGTGTGGACGAAGCTCGCCCTCTCTGTGGGGTGAATGGATTGAGTCCTTTTGCTATTTTGAGAGGAGTAGAGGGACTCTCCGGCGTACCCAAATCCATGAAACGGCTACGAAACGGTTCCTTTTTGATAGAATGTGCAAAACAGAAGCATTCTGAGTTGCTTCTCAAGTCGACGACGTTGATTGACAGGCCAATCAGAGTGACACCTCACAAAACTTTGAATTCAAGCAAGGGCGTCATCAGGTGTCGTGATTTGAGAGGCGTTTCCGAGTTAGAAATAAAGACGGAACTGGCTTCCCAGGGTGTGACCCACGTTCACCGGGTTCTAGCACGAAAAGATCAAGACCGTGTGCCAACAGATACTTTTTTCTAACTTTCTGTACGACAACTCTCCCTGTGTGTGTGAAGGTCGGATATTTGAGGGTTCCCGTCTCTATGTACATTCCTTCACCTTTGCGATGCTTTAAGTGCCAAAAGTACGGACACATTAAGGACAGGTGTACAGAACAGGAGGCGTGTGGCAAGTGCTCAAAACCAGTGCATGAAGGTCCGTGTGATTGTCCGCCCTGTTGCATAAACTGTAAAGGCAACCATCCTGCTTTCTCGAAGGACTGTCCAGTCTGGCGCGTCGAGTCCGAGATCCAGAAGGTACGCACGGAGAATCGAATTTCGTTCTTTGAGGCAAGGAAACTTGTGCAGAATAGACAGCCCTCCCTCAGCAAGTCATATGCTGATGTCGCCAAGGGGAGCATGGTCAGTGTTGGTGTTCAGACTGAGACTGTTCAACCTCAGGCCGGCTGTCAGCATCAGGATCGGCAGACGCAACAGGAGCCTCGGCATGTACAGAAAGACAGTGGAAAAAGAAAGCAAAATTCAAACAGTGCCTTGGGTGGAGGCTCAATATCCACCTCCCCCCCGGACTCCTCGAGGGTCTGAGCCCCCTTCCTCCAATCCCAGACCCTCTGGGAAGGCTGCACAGGTAGCCTCTTTGTCTGGGGAACACTCCAGAAGTCGACCTGTGATAAAGCCTCCTCTTCCACCTCGTCCATCTGGGGGTGGAAATAAGTATCGTCCTTCGTCAGCCAAGAAGGTGGTATCTCCATCGCCTTCTTCCAATCGCTTTTCTCCTTTGGAGATAGAAGGTGATGAGGACAATGAGATGGAGTAATTTTCTTCTCTTTTTATTGTCATGGCCCTTATTCAGTGGAATATAAGAGGCATTAATGCCCAATATGAGGAACTCCAGCGGTTGTGTTCTGACTTCAAACCTAGTGTTTTGCGCTGCAGGAAACATTGTTGAGACCAGGAAAACATTTTTCATTGGCAGGCTTTAGTTCAGTAGGTTTTCCTGCTTTACCTACGGATACTGGCCATGGTGTCACTGGGGGTGTTTCCCTTCTTATTCACAGATCTTTATTATTCAGCCAAGTTAACTTAAATACCCCATTACAAGCTGTTGCGGCCAGGATTACGTTCAATAAACAATAACTCTCTGTTCAATTTATTGTTCCTTCTGGTACAATATCTAAGGAACAAGTCATTGATCTAATAGATCAGCTTCCGCGTCCTTTTTTATTTTGGGAGACTTCAACGGGCACTCCCCCCTTTGGGGTAGCTCATATTCCTCACCTCGGGGTCTCATGCTGGAAGAGATCTTTAACGAAGTGGACTTGTGTTGTCTAAATGACAAATCACCAACATACATGCATTCTTCAAATGGTACTCTTTCGTGTTTGGATTTGTCAGTGTGTGATCCTTCATTGGTTCTAGACTATGATTGGTCAGTTCACGATGATCTGCACGGGAGCGACCATTTCCCTGTAATACTTTCTCCAGTTTTGAAGGAACCTGTTTCCTTTCCTCAGTATATTTTGCTTTAAAAGGGCTAATTGGGATTTCTTTCGTTCAGCCATAACTGATAAGCTAGATGCTGAAATCGTCTTCCGATCAGAAGATCCAGCGGAGTCCTTCACTAATGTTTTGTTATCATGTGCGAGAGATACCATCCCACTCACAAAACCAGGTCCACAATTACCTGGTACACCATGGTTCAACCAGGATTGTAAGAATGCTTGCAACATTCGCAAGAGGGCCCAACGTTCAGTCTTTCAGCATCCTGTGGCCCCGAATGTTCGATCTTATCAGAGGAAAAAAGCAAAGGCGAGGTTTGTTTGTAGAGGAAGTAGACGAGTGTCTTGGAGAAATTTCTGCTCTTCCCTCACATCAAACATATCCAAGAAAAAATCCGGAGAGTTGTTAAAAGAATTCGGGGCAAGAACAGCTGCCCTTCAATCCACCATTTAAAACTTGATGATACACTCATCACTGACAAACACGCTGTGGCTAACTTGCTAGCTTGCTAGCTTCCACCATAGAAACCAACTCTTCCTCTAGTCAAAAATCCACCGCGTTTTTAAAGATCAAAACGCAAGCAGAAAAAAAGAAGCTTGACTTTTCCTCACCCAATCAGGAAGACTACAACTTGCCCTTTAATCTAAATGAACTGAAGTCTGCCTTGCAGGCATGTCATGATTCTGCTCCTGGTCTTGATGAAATACATTATCAACTCTTAAAACACCTTCCTGACTCAGGTCTTAACATTCTGCTTCAAGTTTATAACCAGGTTTGGACGTCTGGGTCTTTCCCAGCTTCATGGAAAAGAGCCCTAATTGTTCCCATTCCGAAGCCAGGGAAGGATCATTCAAACCCAACCAACTATCGTCCAATAGCCTTAACAAGTTGTGTTTGTAAAGTGATGGAAAAAATGGTAAATGGTAGGCTCATGTGGAAATTGGAAAGTGATGGGCTTTTAGCTATGGAACAGTGTGGTTTTAGAAAGCATCACTCTACCATGGACCATTTAATCAGATTGGAAACCACTATTCGAAACTCTTTTTTAGATAAAAAGCATGTTGTTGCCATTTTTTTCGACATAGAGAAGGCCTATGACACGACGTGGAAGTATGGAATCCTGTCAGACCTCCATCGGATGGGTTTCCGTGGCAATCTCCCAGTGTTCATAGAACAGTTTTTGGCAGACAGGTCCTTCCAGGTCCGTGTGGGGACAACATTGTCAGAAATTCATGGGCAGGAAATGGGTGTTCCACAGGGTAGTATCCTTTCCCCAGCCCTGTTTAGTATAAAAATAAATGAAATTGTAAACTCTGTCAACCAAGGTTCAGACTGCTCTCTTTTTGTTGATGATTTTGCCCTTTATGCATCTGGAAAGACATTTGCTGGTGTACAGCGCCAACTCCAGTTGTGTGTCTATAAAGTCCAACAGTGGGCAGTTGAAAATGGGTTCAAATTTTCATCAGTTAAAACAGAGTGCATCCACTTTCACAATTTCAGACAACTTTTCCCGCCACCAGAAATTTTCATAGATAAGGCTAAAATTCCTGCTGTCACAGAAGCCAAATTTCTGGGTGTTACCTTTGACCAAAAATTGAATTTTAAAGCCCATATTCAGAAGTTGAAAACATCGTGCCTCAAAGCCATGAATATCCTCCGTGTAGTGGCTCATACGGATTGGGGTGCAGACAAACGCACACTTCTCCATCTTTACAGGGCGTTAGTTCGATCCAAGTTGGACTACGGCAGCATCATTTACGGCGCCGCTAGAGTCTCGTATCTAAAAGTCCTAGACCCAGTTCACCATCAGGGTCTTCGCCTCTGCCTTGGCGCTTTTCGTACTACACCTGTTCATAGCCTATATGCTGAGGCAGGAGAGTGTTCCCTCTCTCATAGAAGAGTAAAATTAGCTTTAAATTACTACACACAGCTTTTTTCAGAACCAAACAACCCTGCCTACGACTGTGTTATGAATCCTCATTTCCAAGAGAAATATGAAAGAAGTCCATCCAGTATTCCCCCTTTCGGTATTCGCATCCTTCCTTTTCTGGAGGAGGCGGATATTGATGTTGGGGTCATCTCTGACGTTTCCAAGTTTCCTCAACAACCTCCTTGGACGTTTTCGTCTCCAGAAATTAGGTTTGATTTAACCGTGCAGCGCAAACAGAACACGAGTTCCTTAATTTATAAACAATTATTTTTAGACATGTGTTCTAACCTTAAAGAACATGTGGTTATTTTTACTGATGGTTCAAAGTCCGATGTTGGTGTAGGGTCCTCCGCATATGTTCCAGCTTCGGGAGAAAAACTGTCCAAACACATTCCCTCTGAAAGCACTATTTACACTGCGGAACTTACTGCACTACTTTTGGCTTTGGAGTTGATCAGGCAGTCCCAGTCTAGGAAATTCCTTATTTGCACAGATTCTCTTTCGGCTTTAGAGGCTATAGGAGCAAGAAACATAAAACATCCGGCTCTTATCAAGTTTTTTACCATGTTTTCTTCATTAGTTTCAAGGGGTTTTGAGATTTTGTTGGCCTGGGTGCCAGGTCATGTGGGGATCAGAGGCAACGAAGAGGTGGATCGGCTTTCTAAAGAGGCTGTCCGTCTTCGTCCTTCTAAACTGCTTGTACCATCCTCAGATTTAGAAGGCAAAATAGCTTCGTATGTCAATTCTTTATGGGAGGAGGAGTGGAGCCTCCAAGAAAACAATAAGCTTCATCAAATACGTCCAGATTTAAAGGAACATCTTCCCATGGCTGCTGGCGGTCGAAAGGGAGAAACAGTATTGTGTAGATTGAGGATGGGTCATGCTTATTTTACTCATTCGTTTTTATTGAAGGGAGAAGACCCGCCTTTCTGTGTTGCCTGTGATAGTCAGATATCTGTCCAACATATTCTTTTAGACTGCTGGGATTTATACGACATTAGAAGGAAACATTACACTGCAGATAATATGAAGATTCTTTTCCGTGATGTTCCCCCTGACAATATTTTTAACTTCCTAAAAGAAGTGAATTTATTTCATCGTGTGTGAATTTGGTGTGTTAGATTTTCTCTACCCAGTATTGATTTTTGCAGATTACAGTTAGTGATTTCAACGTGTTGGTTTTTAATCCTAGGATTAGTTCTTTTAATCTTGTTTTAATGGGTTGGGTAAGTTTTGCTTTTAATCCTTTTTTAACATGTATACGTGGTAGTTTGAAACGTGGTGACAGTCCTTAGATAACCTCTGCTGTTGACGGGACTATAATTTTAATCTTAATCTTAATCCCCATTCTCTTATGTGATATTTGGTCTTTTCCCACTACACCTCCAGCCTTTGAAATCCTGCAGTCTTTTCCCCGCCCACCCCTCCTCTTTCGTTCTTCTCTGCCATAAACAGTTCCTTTTATACACTGCTGACCTATTCTTCTGCACTGCTACAAACTTACAATACAGTCATTTCCATTGTTACCCCTTTACTTTTCTTTCGGCGGTATTGAACCGTAGGATGGACGTACCATATTCAACTCCATCTAGTTCTCCCCTTCCTGTCCCGCCTGTCATTTGATTTGTTATGTTGTTCTCCTGTCCATCACTCGTGCTCTAAAACTCTTTTCCTCCTCCAGAGCATCATTCATCAGCTTCACGTTGTCTTTTCCTCATGTCCTCGGCGGTAAATAACCCCTTCTCTTTCTGAAGTTTTCCTCATGATCTTCATTCTACTTTTCTTCACTCATACATCAATCATCCTTCTCACGTTCCCGGTTCCCGTTCCGTCTCTAAGTTATCATTCTCATGCTCTCTTCTTATCTTGTTCCTCATTTACTATTGTCATGCTCTCTTCTTCTCCTCTTGTTCCTCATTTACTATTGTCATGCTCTCTTCTCATCTTGTTCCTCATTTACTATTGTCATGTTGTCTTCTCATCTTGTTCCTCATTTACTATTGTCATGTTGTCTTCTTCTCATCTTGTTCCTCGTTTACTATTGTCATGTTGTCTTCTTCTCATCTTGATCCTCATTTACTATTGTCATGTTGTCTTCTTCTCATCTTGTTCCTCATTTACTATTGTCATGTTGTCTTCTTCTCATCTTGTTCCTCATTTACTATTGTCATGTTGTCTTCTTCTCATCTTGTTCCTCATTTACTATTGTCATGTTGTCTTCTTCTCATCTTGTTCCTCATTTACTATTGTCATGTTGTCTTCTCATCTTGTTCTTCATTTACTATTGTCATGTTGTCTTCTTCTCATCTTGTTCCTCATTTACTATTGTCATGTTCTCTTCTTCTCATCTTGTTCCTCATTTACTATTGTCATGTTGTCTTCTAATCTTGTTCCTCATTTACTATTGTCATGTTGTCTTCTTCTCATCTTGTTCCTCATTTACTATTGTCATGTTGTCTTCTCATCTTGTTCCTCATTTACTATTGTCATGTTGTCTTCTTCTCATCTTGTTCCTCATTTACTATTGTCATGTTGTCTTCTCATCTTGTTCCTCATTTACTATTGTCATGTTGTCTTCTTCTCATCTTGTTCCTCATTTACTATTGTCATGTTGTCTTCTCATCTTGTTCCTCATTTACTATTGTCATGTTGTCTTCTCATCTTGTTCCTCATTTACTATTGTCATGTTGTCTTCTTCTCATCTTGTTCCTCATTTACTATTGTCATGTTGTCTTCTCATCTTGTTCCTCATTTACTATTGTCATGTTGTCTTCTTCTCATCTTGTTCCTCATTTACTATTGTCATGTTGTCTTCTCATCTTGTTCCTCATTTACTATTGTCATGTTGTCTTCTTCTCATCTTGTTCCTCATTTACTATTGTCATGTTGTCTTCTCATCTTGTTCCTCATTTACTATTGTCATGTTGTCTTCTCATCTTGTTCCTCATTTACTATTGTCATGTTGTCTTCTTCTCATCTTGTTCCTCATTTACTATTGTCATGTTGTCTTCTTCTCATCTTGTTCCTCATTTACTATTGTCATGTTGTCTTCTCATCTTGTTCCTCATTTACTATTGTCATGTTGTCTTCTCATCTTGTTCCTCATTTACTATTGTCATGTTGTCTTCTCATCTTGTTCCTCATTTACTATTGTCATGCTCTCTTCTTCTCATCTTGTTCCTCGTCTACTATTGTCATGTTCTGCCTCCGTTCTACACGCAGCATTTTTATGTTCTCTTCGTCTGATCGTGTCAACCATTCATTGTTAACGCGTTCCGGTCCTCTCGTTTAGTCTCACTCTGTGCTGATGGTGCCCACTATTACTCTGTGGCTATCCTGTTTTCATCACTCTGTGCTGATGGTGCCCACTATTACTCTGTGGCTATCCTGTTTTCATCACTCTGTGCTGATGGTGCCCACTATTACTCTGTGGCTATCCTGTTTTCATCACTCTGTGCTGATGGTGCCCACTATTACTCTGTGGCTATCCTGTTTTCATCATTCTGTGCTGATGGTGCCCACTATTACTCTGTGGCTATCCTGTTTTCATCACTCTGTGCTGATGGTGCCCACTATTACTCTGTGGCTATCCTGTTTTCATCACTCTGTGCTGATGGTGCCCACTATTACTCTGTCGTTATCCTGTTTTCATCACTCTGTGCTGATGGTGCCCACTATTACTCTGTGGCTATCCTGTTTTCATCATTCTGTGCTGATGGTGCCCACTATTACTCTGTGGCTATCCCGTTTTCATCCTCTGTGCTGATGGTGCCCACTATTCCTCTGTGGCTATCCTGTTTTCATCATTCTGTGCTGATGGTGCCCACTATTACTCTGTGGCTATCCCGTTTTCATCACTCTGTGCTGATGGTGCCCACTATTACTCTGTCGTTATCCTGTTTTCATCATTCTGTGCTGATGGTGCCCACTATTACTCTGTGGCTATCCTGTTTTCATCATTTTGTGCTGATGGTGCCCACTATTACTCTGTGGCTATCCTGTTTTCATCACTCTGTGCTGATGGTGCCCACTATTACTCTGTCGTTATCCTGTTTTCATCACTCTGTGCTGATGGTGCCCACTATTACTCTGTGGCTATCTGTTTTCATCACTCTGTGCTGATGGTGCCCACTATTACTCTGTGGCTATCCTGTTTTCATCACTCTGTGCTGATGGTGCCCACTATTACTCTGTGGCTATCCTGTTTTCATCACTGTGCTGATGGTGCCCACTATTACTCTGTGGCTATCCTGTTTTCATCACTCTGTGCTGATGGTGCCCACTATTACTCTGTGGCTATCCTGTTTTCATCACTCTGTGCTGATGGTGCCCACTATTACTCTGTGGCTATCCTGTTTTCATCACTCTGTGCTGATGGTGCCCACTATTACTCTGTGGCTATCCTGTTTTCATCATTCTGTGCTGATGGTGCCCACTATTACTCTGTCGTTATCCTGTTTTCATCATTCTGTGCTGATGGTGCCCACTATTACTCTGTGGCTATCCTGTTTTCATCACTCTGTGCTGATGGTGCCCACTATTACTCTGTCGTTATCCTGTTTTCATCACTCTGTGCTGATGGTGCCCACTATTACTCTGTGGCTATCCTGTTTTCATCATTTTGTGCTGATGGTGCCCACTATTACTCTGTGGCTATCCTGTTTTCATTAAGACCATCGTTCTCACGCTCTTCTCTTTCCTTCGCTTTCATCATCTGTCTGTCGTTCATCAGTATCGCACCTCCCCCCTGTCCATCCGTTATTCATCTTCCCTGCGTTCTTCTCTTCCCCTCCAGTCCAGCATTCGTCATCCTCACAGTCTCCTCCCGTCCACCATTCACCATTCGTACATCTCACCCTCCTCTCCTCTCCAGTTTCCCCCTGTACACCATTCACCATTCGTACATCTCGTCCCCCTCTCCCCTCCAGTTTCCCCTGTCCACCACCATTCTTACATCTCACCCCCCCCCCCTTTCCCCTCCAGTTTCCCCCTGTACACCATTCACCATTCGTACATCTCACCCCCCTCCCCCTCCCCTCCAGTTTCCCTCTGTCCAATATTCACCATTCGTACATCTCACGCCCCCCTCACCCCTCTAGTTTCCCCCTGTCCACCATTCACCATTCGTACATCTCATCCCCCCTCCCTCTCCCCTGCAGTTTCCCCCTGTCCACCATTCACCATTTGTACATCTCCCCCCCCCTCCCCTCCAGTTTCCCCCTGTCCAATATTCATCATTCTCGCCTTTTTCCCCTGTCCAGTATTCATCATTCTCGCCTTTTTCCCCTGTCCAATATTCATCATTCTCGCCTTTTTCCCCTGTCCAATATTCATCATTCTCGCCTTTTTCCCCTGTCCAATATTCATCATTCTCGCCTTTTTCCCCTGTCCAAAAATCCTCGTTTCATGTTCCCCCAGTTCAACATTTATTGTTCTCATGTTTTCCCTCCAGTCCAATATTTATCATTGTCAACGCCCCCCACTTCCTACACCTCCCGTCCAACATTCACCATTCGCGTGTTTGACCCTACTCCATCATTCATCTTTCTCACCTCATACAGTCCAACATTCACCATTCGCGTGTTTGACCTTACTCCGTCATTTATCTTTCTCACCTCATGCAGTCCAACATTCACCATTCGCGTGTTTGACCTTACTCCGTTATTCATCTTTCTCACCTCATGCAGTCCAACATTCACCATTCGCGTGTTTGACCTTACTCCGTCATTCATCTTTCTCACCTTCTCATGCAGTCCAACATTCACCACTCGCGTGTTTGACCTTACTCCGTCATTCATCTTTCTCACCTCATGCAGTCCAACTTCACCATTCGCGTGTTTGACCTTACTCCGTCATTCATCTTTCTCACCTCATGCAGTCCAACATTCACCATTCGCGTGTTACACCTTACTCCGTCATTCATCTTTCTCACCTCATGCAGTCCAACTTTCACCATTCGCGTGTTTGACCTTACTCCGTCATTCATCTTTCTCACCTCATGCAGTCCAACATTCACCACTCGCGTGTTTGACCTTACTCCGTCATTCATCTTTCTCACCTCCCATGCAGTCCAACATTCACCATTCGCGTGTTTGACCCTACTCCGTCATTCATCTTTCTCACCTCATGCAGTCCAACATTCACCATTCGCGTGTTTGACCTTACTTCATCATTCATCTTTCTCACCTCATGCAGTCCAACATTCACCATTCGCGTGTTTGACCCTACTCCGTCATTCATCTTTCTCACCTCATGCAGTCCAACATTCACCATTCGCGTGTTTGACCCTACTCCGTCATTCATCTTTCTCACCTCATGCAGTCCAACATTCACCATTCGCGTGTTTGACCTTACTCCGTCATTCATCTTTCTCACCTTCTCATGCAGTCCAGTTTTCATCATTCTGACGTGTTCCCTCAGTCCAGCATTATTTATTCTCAGCCCCCCCCCCCCCCTCCTGTCCCACATTCATCATTCTCGTGTTTTCTCCTATTCAAACGTTTATTACTCGCACATTGCGCCCACTCTAACATTCATCGTTCTCACCCCCCCCCCTCCAACATTCATCATTTTCAAGTTTTCCCCTGTCCTACATTCGTTATTCTCACGGTTCCCTCCTCTCCTAAATGCTTTATCCATCATTCACTTCCCCCCCCCCCCCCCCCCCAAGTCCAACATTCATCATTTTCACCTTTCCCTCCCTCCCAGCATTCATCATTTCCCCGTCATTGTCTTCATCACGTTCGTCATGCACCATTCTCCTTTTCTCTTCTTTGATGTCTGTCATGCGTCGTTCTCTCGTTCTTCTCTTCTGATCGCGTCCAGCATTCGTTGTTCTCTCGTTCCTTTTTTTTTTTTTTTACTCCATTCATCTTTGGATCACTCTGACGATGTTGGAATTCATGTTCTCCATGATTCCCACGTTCTTCCCTCTTATCTCCCTTCTCTCTTCCAGTTTCTCAGTCATCATTCTCACCTTCCCCTTTTCTCTGTCTGCAAACACTCATCATCCCGTTGTTTCCTTTTTCTTCTGGTCATCACTGCACCGTTCCATCGCTGTCCAGTGTTCACGAATCCATGGGTCTGACACTCCTCTCTTCAACGCTGTCCAGTGTTCACGAATCCATGGGTCTGACACTCCTCTCTTCAACGCTGTCCAGTGTTCACGAATCCATGGGTCTGACACTCCTCTCTTCAACGCTGTCCAGTGTTCATCAATCCATGGGTCTGACACTCCTCTCTTCAACGCTGTCCAGTGTTCATGAATCCATTGGTCTGACACTCCTCTCTTCAACGCTGTCCAGTGTTCATGAATCCATGGGTCTGACACTCCTCTCTTCAACGCTGTCCAGTGTTCATGAATCCATGGGTCTGACACTCCTCTCTTCAACGCTGTCCAGTGTTCATCAATCCATTGGTCTGACACTCCTCTCTTCAACGCTGTCCAGTGTTCATCAATCCATTGGTCTGACACTCCTCTCTTCAACGCTGTCCAGTGTTCATCAATCCATTGGTCTGACACTCCTCTCTTCAACGCTGTCCAGTGTTCATCAATCCATTGGTCTGACACTCCTCTCTTCAACGCTGTCCAGTGTTCACGAATCCATGGGTCTGACACTCCTCTCTTCAACGCTGTCCAGTGTTCACGAATCCATGGGTCTGACACTCCTCTCTTCAACGCTGTCCAGTGTTCATGAATCCATGGGTCTGACACTCCTCTCTTCAACGCTGTCCAGTGTTCATGAATCCATTGGTCTGACACTCCTCTCTTCAACGCTGTCCAGTGTTCATGAATCCATTGGTCTGACACTCCTCTCTTCAACGCTGTCCAGTGTTCATGAATCCATTGGTCTGACACTCCTCTCTTCAACGCTGTCCAGTGTTCATCAATCCATTGGTCTGACACTCCTCTCTTCAACGCTGTCCAGTGTTCATCAATCCATTGGTCTGACACTCCTCTCTTCAACGTTGTCCAGTGTTCATGAATCCATGGGTCTGACACTCCTCTCTTCAACGCTGTCCAGTGTTCATGAATCCATGGGTCTGACACTCCTCTCTTCAACGCTGTCCAGTGTTCATGAATCCATGGGTCTGACACTCCTCTCTTCAACGCTGTCCAGTGTTCATGAATCCATGGGTCTGACACTCCTCTCTTCAACGCTGTCCAGTGTTCATGAATCCATGGTCTGACACTCCTCTCTTCAACGCTGTCCAGTGTTCATGAATCCATTGGTCTGACACTCCTCTCTTCAACGCTGTCCAGTGTTCATAAATCCATGGGTCTGACACTCCTCTCTTCAACGCTGTCCAGTGTTCATGAATCCATGGGTCTGACACTCCTCTCTTCAACGCTGTCCAGTGTTCATTAATCCATGGGTCTGACACTCCTCTCTTCAACGCTGTCCAGTGTTCATGAATCCATGGGTCTGACACTCCTCTCTTCAACGCTGTCCAGTGTTCATGAATCCATGGGTCTGACACTCCTCTCTTCAACGCTGTCCAGTGTTCATAAATCCATGGGTCTGACACTCCTCTCTTCAACGCTGTCCAGTGTTCATTAATCCATGGGTCTCACACTCCTCTCTTCAACGCTGTCCAGTGTTCATGAATCCATGGGTCTCACACTCCTCTCTTCAACGCTGTCCAGTGTTCATGAATCCATGGGTCTCACACTCCTCTCTTCAACGCTGTCCAGTGTTCATGAATCCATGGGTCTGACACTCCTCTCTTCAACGCTGTCCAGTGTTCATGAATCCATGGGTCTGACACTCCTCTCTTCAACGCTGTCCAGTGTTCATGAATCCATGGGTCTGACACTCCTCTCTTCAACGCTGTCCAGTGTTCATGAATCCATGGGTCTGACACTCCTCTCTTCAACGCTGTCCAGTGTTCATGAATCCATGGGTCTGACACTCCTCTCTTCAACGCTGTCCAGTGTTCATCAATCCATGGGTCTCACACTCCTCTCTTCAACGCTGTCCAGTGTTCATCAATCCATGGGTCTCACACTCCTCTCTTCCTTTACTTCTTACCCCGTTCTTCATCGTTCTCACGTTATTTTCCCATCCACAGTTCTGTCCGTCGCTTTTCATGCATCAGTAATTATCATTCTCACATTCTTCTTCCCACTTCCCGTTCATAGAGACCGCTTTGTCTTTTCATGCCACCTGTCATGCATGAGTCTGACGCTTTGAACATCTGGATTATTAGTCATCTCAAGCCCTCCTTTCGTCCATTCATTTATCATTTTCGCGTTTGCCTGTTTTCTACTAATCAGGGCCATATTCGCCATCCCCAATCTCTTGCCTTCTCACCCAAACTGCCTTCATCACTCTCAGGCGTGTTTCCGATTACTTTTTCATCCTTTTCACCTTCTTCTCCCATCTCTCTTTCATCATTCTGGCGTTGTCCTTTCCTCCTGTCTTTCAGCATTCTTTTTCTTCCGTCCGTTATTCATCCCTTTTCCTGCCCCTGTTGTCGCTCTTTCGTCATTCTCACGCTCTTTTCTCAGTTCGTTCATACTTATCATGTTCTAGTCCCGTCCATCATTCCGCATATTCTCGTTCTTGTCAGTCAGTCATGACCTTTACGGTATCTTGTTCTCATTGTGTCTGTTATTCATATTCCTCACTCCTTTCCTTCGTCCGTCATATTCATGTTCTGTTCTTGTTTTTCATAAATCATGCCTTAAGTTAAACATCTTCATCAACGTCCGTCTGTCATTCACTGCTTCTATCACTGACATTCCTCACGTTTTCCCCCAGTCCATGATTCAGAATTTTGGTCTTTCTCTGTTCATCTTGTCCATTTCGCGTGTTTCTCTCCTCACTGCGTCCATCATTCATGATTCCCGTCATCACTTGATCTGTTTCTTCCTTTATTGAATTATTCTGACAGTGTCCGACTTGTTTGTAGTCCATTGTCCTGACGCTCTTTCCTCTCTTTCTCTTGTCCCGCCCTCTGTTCATCGTTTTCACCTTTTCATCTTTTCACCTCGTGAAAACTGTTGTTCTCTTCTTTCATTCCCCCCAGTGTGTCCATCACCGGACCATTTTCACGCTGTTCTCTTTCCCATGCTGCTCTCGCCTTTTCCCTTTCCTGAACCCTTCATTGTCAATGTCATGCTGTTGTCCTCTCCACCGTGCATCATTTTCACATTCTTCTCTCCGCCTTTCCTTCGTGGATCTTTCATCCTACATCTCATGTATAATTGTCTATTATTCATCATTCACGTGTTCTCCTTTCATGCTTCCTTCACTGTTCTTACACACCGCTTTTAGCCCGTCCATTTTTGTACTCCCAGTTCTTATAGAACAGGGAGTACTTTAGAATGGGAACGAAGAAATGCTGTGTGTGTGTGTGTGTGTGTGTGTGTGTGTGTGTGTGTCCGTCCGTGGTCAAAATGTGTTCCACTCGCTCCAGACAAAACTACTGGGCCGATCTTTCTGAAAATTTGTAGCCATGTTCATTATGGGTCACGGATGATGCCCGATGTTTTAGTTTACCGTTATAGCCGTTACTAACGGCTGTAACGGCCTGGAACGGTTTTTCTTCTTTATGGAATATCTCAGAAAGTACTTGGCCAATCTTTGTGAAAATTTGTAGGTATGTTCATTATGGGTCATGAATAATGCCCTGTATTTTAGTTTACCCCGTTATAGCCGCTACTAACGGCTGTAACGGTTTTTCTTCTTCATGGAATATCTCAGAAAGTACTTGGCCAATCTTTGTGAAAATTTGTAGGTATGTTCATTATGGGTCATGAATAATGCCCTGTATTTTAGTTTACCCCGTTATAGCCGCTACTAACGGCTGTAACGGCCTGTAACGGTTTTTCTTCTTCATGGAATATCTCAGAAAGTACTTGGCCGATCTTCGTGAAAATTAGCAGGTATGTTCATTATGGGTCACGGATAATGCCCGATGTTTTAGTTTACCCCGTTATAGCCGTTACTAACGGCTGTAACGGCCTGTAACGGTTTTTCTTCTTTATAGAATATCTTGGAAAGTATATGGCCGATCTTTCTGACAATTTGTAGGTATGTTCATTATGGGTCACGAATAATGCCCGATGTTTTAGTTTACCGTTATAGCTGTTACTAACGGCTGTAACGGCCTGTAACGGTTTTTCTTCTTCATGGAGTATCTCAGAAAGTACTTGGCCGATCTTTCTGACAATTTGTAGGTATGTTCGTTATGGGTCACGGATGATACCCGATGTTTTAGTTTACCGTTATAACCGTTACTACGGCTATACTGCCCATAACGGTTTTTTTCTTTATGGAATATCTCAGAAAGTACTCGGCCGATCTTTCTGAAAATTTGTAGGTATGTTCATTATGGGTCACGGATGATGCCCGATGTTTAAGTTTACCATTATAGCCGCTACTAACGGCCCATAATGGTTTTCTTCTTTATGGAAAATCTCAGAAAGTTCTTGGCCGATCTTTCTGAAAATTTGTAAGTATGTTCTTTATAGGTCATGACGATGGCCGATGTTTACCAGAATAGCCATTATTAACGGTTACACCAGCCCAGGACGGTTTTTCCTCATTATGGAATATCTCACGCGTATTCAGGATAAACTGGGAGTACGTTTATATGCTTTGCATCTTGTATGTTCTTCTTACGTTCTTATTATCTTGTCTGAACCCATAGTTCATCATTCTGTCGTTCTTCTCCCATCCCTCGTTCATATTCCTCTCCCTTTTCCCATCATTTATTCACCATTTTCCCTTTCCTTTTCATTCTCACATAATCTTCACGTCCCGTTCACCATACATCATTCTCACGCTCTAGTTCCGTCAGTCGTTCATTGTGTTCACATTCTGCTCCAGTTAGTCACTATTTTCACGTTCCTCTGACATCATTAATTCATCGCTTTCACGTTCTTCTTCAGTCAGTCATTCATTGTTTCCAGTTTCTTCACAGTCAGACATTCATTGTTGTCAGGTTCGTCTCCAGTCGGTCATTCATCATTGTCATGTTCTTCCCCAGTTAGTCACTTACTCTTTCAACACTCTTCTTCAGTCATTCGTTTATCCTTTTCACGTTCTTCTGCATTCAGTCAGTCATCGTTTCCTCATTCTTCTCCCGCCAGTCATTCATCATTTTCACGTTCTTCTATGACCAATCATTCTTCATGTTCACGCTCACTTCCCGTCAGTTATTCATCATTTCCTCGGTCTTCTCCCTTTTGTCATTCATCATTTTCACGTTAAATCATAACAACAGAGTTGTTGCTAAAACCAAAATTGTATTATTTTCAGATTTTTGTCATTCTGAAATGTCTGAATCCAAAACTTTTCACAACGTGTGGAAAAAAAATCCAGAATAATTGTAAACACCCATTTTATCCTGTTAAAATTAGGAAGCTTTGTTGTCACGAGGTCTTTTGACAAAACACAGGCGTTGGTAAGACATTCTCGGAGAACGATTCATCGTCGACCCTTGTATCTCATATCAAAAGTTGAGGGACAGAAAGATGAGACTAGGTCTGTTCATCAAAGACCAAATTCATACATCTCATACAAGAAATTCTAAGAACGTTAGACGTCTTTCTTTTGGCGTAAAAGTATTGTTGGTAGTTTATTTGTTGTTTGAAAAATATCAGATCTTGTCAAACAGCCTCAGGAAAAAAAGTATAGTCCTAGTAGATCAGGTGGGTAAAAAAAAAGGTTCATGCACATAAGATGGTAAGCTCGAAGAAAATAAAATAAGTTAGCAATATTTGTTTTAACTTCATGAAGTTAAAAAAAAATTCAAAATCCCCCTCCAAGACTCGATGATGGTATGATGGTGATGTGCCAGTGAGCTGCTTAACACTCTGTACCGGCTTCCAGTGAGAGCGCGCGCGCGCAAGTGTGTGTGACACGTACGTTTTGCGTGCGCGCGCGAATGGTTAAATATGTCAATGTATGCGTGCAGTCGCGCTTATGGCTGAATATGTATGTGCACGGACGCGCGCGCAGGCGAGTGCATGTGTGTGTGAGCATGCCTGTGTTTGTATGTGTACGCGCGTAGTTGGTGTGTGTGTGTGTGTCATTCATTTAACGTCTTTCCACTAAACGTGATATTAGATGGTGTGTGTGTGTGTGTGTGTGTGTGTGTGTGTGTGTGTGTGTGTGTGTGTGGTGCGTGCGTGCGTGCGTGCGTGCGTGCGTGCGTGTTGTGCTGTAATGAGTTGTGGGTGCGCGCGCGCGCGCGCGTGTGTGTGTGTGTGTTGTGCTTTTTGCGGGCGCGCACGCGTGCTTTTCTTTGTACATATTAGTTTTATTTGTATATTATAATAATGCTTGCGCTTGTGTGTATTTGTGTCCGCGTGCGTGCGTGCGTTCGTGTGTGTGTATGTATGTGTGTGTGCGCGCGCGCGAGTGTGTGTGCGCGCGCTTGCGTGCGTGCGCGCGCGCTCGAATTTTTTTTGTGTGTGCGGAAGGGTGTGGGGAGTCGTATGTGTTGGCATTTTCATGCAACATGTCAGTATGGAGAGGTGTCAAGGAAAGGGGGCGGGGAGAATATGTGTATGTAACTTTTCAAATGAAATGTATATGTGTTGTTTAGACGAATTGTACTGTTTTTGAATGTCTTTACCAAACATGGCTTAACCACATTTTTTCGTGTATTTTTACACAGTGCTTGGAATACGGCTTAACTTGGTGTTAGTCAAGTTATTCTCTTCTCTCTCTCTCTCTCTCTCTCTCTCCTCTCTCTCTCTCTCTCTCTCTCTTGTGTTTGCTATTCATCTTCATTGATGCTTTAATGCTTTATGGCATTGACCGTGAAAGTCACACAGCATGCTTTTCTATTTTCTATTGTGTTATAGAAATACATTGTTGTGTTTATTATTAAAAATTTGCAATAAGAAAAAAAAAACTTGCAAAACTGCTCTAAAATGTGAAAATTAGTAGAATAAGCGAAGTTTTGTATTAGTAATTTTTTTTAAATCTGGAGAATCTGAATATGTAAGAGTAGGCCAAGTGTAGTCATTTTTTTTCAGAATATCCATACCCTTCAATGTGTCATTATTACTTCTGTTGTGAGTGCTACACTTACTCATGACCTACCTAAGGTGCCACCAAAAGACATGCATACGGTATGATATTCAGACGATATTTCCATCTAGACAAATGCAAATCTAAACGATGAGGGTACTAGATCATGCACTTTTTTAACTGGAGATAGATACATTCAGCATGTACATGGAGTGAAACGGGCTCGCATATTCGGGAGAGAAAACACTGATAACGATTTTTTAACGGGAGAATCCGACATCATTGCTACAACATCAAGTATTAGATGACAAATGTTTGTAACATTTACAGGACAAAGTTTCTGGATACTCGTTTGACTAGTTATTACATTGGAAATTTCATACTGAGCATTAGATATTGACAGCTAAGAAAAGGTCAACAATTTTCACAGCAGTTGATGCTTAACCATGGGATCAAGATACAACAATAAACCTCCTTTACAAAGGTCACATGTCTATAGACAGTAGAGCTATTGAATTAGCTCTTGGCAGTCCGGTACCTACAAATGATATTAAAATCGTATCTTGAAACTGGCTTACCGTCTCTTTCAGAATAAAGTAAGTTGTCAAAAACTAACCGTTTTTATTCGAAGTCATTTTGTCTTGAATTCAGAAACAAAGTATTCTTATAATCTGGCAACGAATATCTAAAAAAAAGCTAGACACATGCTTCTGTCTCCAGCCGGTTAGAAATTATAGAAATTAAGGCAGTTTGTTCTTTCTTCTGTTTCATCATGCCGCAGAGAGCCGACAGGTCAAATTTGATAATGAACGTATCGAATGCAGGTGAAAATATCAACATTTTATCAGCTGAGAAAGATACATATTAAAGCAGTGTATCCAAATTATGAAAAAAAATGTTAACAGATGGCGCAATCCTAGAATCGGACAGACGTTCTAAATTGAAAAAATCATTTAAAAATACAAGAATAATTTTGTCTTGGTGTCACTAATGTCTAACTTTTGTCCTAGGTCCGTGTGAAGTCACTGGGGCGTCGCACCGAAGAACTGTTTACCAGATTCTTCCAATTCTGTCGGTTTCTTTTTCCCGAGGCCTTGGGCTCTACAGACGGTTTCCCTGTTCATTCTGCCATGTCGGTCCATTTCTTCCTGTCTTCCCCTTGGTCTCGCTCCGTCAACACTTTCCTGGGCGATTTTTAGCGGTGGTATTGTGGCTGGCCATTGGCTTGATCTTCTCGGTGTTGATGTCGATACGTCTCGTAGATGTTTCATCCACAGATTTAACAAGCTTGGTGAGTTCTTGTTCAGTGCCCGCCAGGCCACCGAAGTGATCTGCAAAGTGAAGGTTCGTGATAGCTCTTCATGCTGTGCTGATTGTGTCGACATAATCTTCAAGTGGATCATTCATGATACATTCCAGGACTATGTTGAAAAGTAGTGGAGAGCGAAGGGGCCCTGAAGAATCCTAACTGATGTGTGGGACCACTTTCCAGTCGCGCCCTTGATGAGTACTGCACTGGTCACTTTGACGTACACTTGCTGGATGTTGTTGATTAACTTTGTCCTGATGTCAAATTTCTTCATAACGGCAGGCAGCACCTTTGGACAGACTCTTGTCAAACGCCTCTTTGAAGTCTGTGAAGACATGACAGAACTCCTTCTGGTGTTGCAGTTGTTTTTGGCGAAGGGATAAGATTTGTTCGATGATCCTTCAGCCTTTCAGACACAGCGTTGTTTGTCTGCAACTGTAATCTATTCTGAATGATTTTGAATATTACGTGTTTTACATTGCTTACCATGCAGTTGTTCCGGCAGTGTTGAGAATGTCCTGTCTCTGGAAGTGTGACGATTAGTGATCGAGTCTCTTTGGCGTTAGCC
>CM065716.1:2723128-2738128 GCA_033310375.1 Conus canariensis
TAAAGGCATTTGTTGCTTAGGGGCACTGTTCTTTTTTGGTACAGTTACAAGATTTCCTTTCGTTACCCTCCTTTTTTTCTGTGCTGCTTTTCATTTTGTTTGCTGAATCGATGGCATTTTTAAGGTTCGGCATACATGAATATGATAATTTGATGTTGTTTTTGTTGAATATCTTGAATAATTTATGGTCTTTTGGGAAAGATGATGTCAAGATTTTAAAGAATTCTTTCCCTACGTTTGTTTTAACTCTTGCATCATATGGGGGATTGTACCATATGATATTCCTTTTCCTGTTCTTTCTGCATCTTTTTGTATCATTGTCTGGATCGTATCTTAGTTTGTAATTGTAGCCACTTGTATGTAACGCCTCTTGGTATTCAGCTGTAGCGTTGTTGAATACTGTTTCGTTACATGACAAATTGGATAGTCTTTTATTTATGCTTTTGGGTATTGTTTTCAGTATGGAGGGTGGGTGATTGCTTTTGATGTTTACATAAACAGGCGTGTCATTTGGTTTCTTGTATGGTTTATATGTGTGTTGGTTGAGGTCTAACGTTATGTCTAAATAGTTCACTATCTTTTTGTTTGCTTCTATTGTGATTTTTAAGTTTTGGTTGTGGAAAATTTTACACAATTCTTTTTTCTTATTTTCAATATTTCTAGGGTTGTCATTCAGAGCGGCAAGGCCGTCATCCCTGTACAGTCCAGTTTGTTTTCCAAGTTTTTTTTGAATATTGGATAACATGAATAGTCCGACAAGTTCGCAAGTTTCGGCACCATCGTATGATCCCATTGTGACATCGAAAGTTGAATTCCTGCTTGTGTTCTTAATCCAGGTTTCATTTTTATTGTGCAGTAAAGTTTTCTTTGTGTGGAAAATGATTTCCATTTCTGACCCTGATATTTCTGTGTACTTGTTGGCAAATTTTATAGCTTTAGTTAGTAGCTTTTCATCTATAGATGGGTAGAAATCTACTGTAAACCACAGTTGGCAACTCTAAATGTTAGAACAGAAATGGTTAACAATTGCAGACACAGATGGAAGTTCCTATCAGCGAAAAAAACCAACACCTGAGAAACACATGTAGCACGGGAAAAAAACAACAGCAAACCAGCTAGCTATATATATACGTGGCACTGGCAACACAAGCTCATCACATCCTGACGACCGCACAGCGTGAAACAAATTTGTAGATGTTTTTAGAAGCTTGATTTTAACTTGCTTTTAATGTAACAAATGTCGCTCCCACTGTGGTTGAGCACTGTTTTTAAGATTGCGCTGATCCTCAGTACCATTCTCTTAACTGCTCCATACGTTGAGCACTTTGAATCAGCAAATTTTAAAATGGAAAAAATCAACTTTAAACAATCCATCAAAAACATTCCGTTAGCTAAACCCCAGTGCTACATGAAGAAAATGATAGGACAAACGGAAAAATTCATCAAAAATATGAGATGGAAAGCATTTTTCTTTTTAAACCCCAACGCTAAAAAAGAGGATAAAAATACATACGACTTCAAATCATGGCGAGTACCACCAGCCATTGAAGAAATGAAAACATTTGAAGAAAAAATGAGAAGAATGTTAGCCAACATAGATTTCAAAAAATCTAATAACAAATTTCAATCAGCGTTAGAAAAGGAAATTAAACAAATTCAAAATGACACCAAAATATTTGTGAAGGCGGATAAAACCAATAACTTTTACAAAATAGAACCTGAAGAGTACTCAAAACTCCTTGATAAAAATATCCAGAAAAATTACAGAAAGGCTGACAAGGCTACATATGATCACATCAGAAAGAAAGAAAAGGAACTTGTGCACCAAATGGACCTAAGTGACAGAGTAGAGACCACAGCAGCTAGAGAAGCCTTTATTACACTTAAAGACCACAAACCCAATTTCTTGAACAACCCAACATGTAGACTGATAAACCCTTCCAAATCTGAACTAGGGAAAATTAGTAAAAAAATCTTAGAGAAAACCATAAAAAACATAAAAGAAAACACTGAACTCAATCTCTGGAAAAACACATATGAAGTAATACAATGGTTCAAAAACCTCAATAAACAAGAAAATACAGTTTTTATAACATTTGACATAGTAGATTTCTACCCATCTATAGATGAAAAGCTACTAACTAAAGCTATAAAATTTGCCAACAAGTACACAGAAATATCAGGGTCAGAAATGGAAATCATTTTCCACACAAAGAAAACTTTACTGCACAATAAAAATGAAACCTGGATTAAGAACACAAGCAGGAATTCAACTTTCGATGTCACAATGGGATCATACGATGGTGCCGAAACTTGCGAACTTGTCGGACTATTCATGTTATCCAATATTCAAAAAAAACTTGGAAAACAAACTGGACTGTACAGGGATGACGGCCTTGCCGCTCTGAATGACAACCCTAGAAATATTGAAAATAAGAAAAAAGAATTGTGTAAAATTTTCCACAACCAAAACTTAAAAATCACAATAGAAGCAAACAAAAAGATAGTGAACTATTTAGACATAACGTTAGACCTCAACCAACACACATATAAACCATACAAGAAACCAAATGACACGCCTGTTTATGTAAACATCAAAAGCAATCACCCACCCTCCATACTGAAAACAATACCCAAAAGCATAAATAAAAGACTATCCAATTTGTCATGTAACGAAACAGTATTCAACAACGCTACAGCTGAATACCAAGAGGCGTTACATACAAGTGGCTACAATTACAAACTAAGATACGATCCAGACAATGATACAAAAAGATGCAGAAAGAACAGGAAAAGGAATATCATATGGTACAATCCCCCATATGATGCAAGAGTTAAAACAAACGTAGGGAAAGAATTCTTTAAAATCTTGACATCATCTTTCCCAAAAGACCATAAATTATTCAAGATATTCAACAAAAACAACATCAAATTATCATATTCATGTATGCCGAACCTTAAAAATGCCATCGATTCAGCAAACAAAATGAAAAGCAGCACAGAAAAAAAGGAGGGTAACGAAAGGAAATCTTGTAACTGTACCAAAAAAGAACAGTGCCCCCTAAGCAACAAATGCCTTTATAACAACATTGTGTACCAAGCCACTGTAACATCAGAGAACGCAAAAGAAACATATGTAGGTATCACGGAAAACCAATTCAAAACTAGATATGCAAACCATAAACAATCATTCAACAAAGAAAGATACAAAAACCAAACAGAATTGAGTAAATACATTTGGAAACTTAAAGAAAAAAACATAGACTACAACATATCTTGGAAAATTTTAAAAAGAGCAGCATCATACAACAACATTTCAAAAAAATGCAATCTATGCCTAACAGAGAAATACATTATACTATGTAAACCACAGTTGGCAACTCTAAATGTTAGAACAGAAATGGTTAACAATTGCAGACACAGATGGAAGTTCCTATCAGCGAAAAAAACCAACACCTGAGAAACACATGTAGCACGGGAAAAAAACAACAGCAAACCAGCTAGCTATATATATACGTGGCACTGGCAACACAAGCTCATCACATCCTGACGACCGCACAGCGTGAAACAAATTTGTAGATGTTTTTAGAAGCTTGATTTTAACTTGCTTTTAATGTAACAAATATATATATATATATATATATATATATATATATATATTGTGGGGGGGGGGGGGGGGGGGGGGGGGGGGGGGGTATTTTCGTCCCTTTAGGCACAAAAGCCACATGCACTAATAAGTTGCACGAGACATTGCGTGAGAGACATTGTCGCGACGAGAATAGAAGTAGGTTGTTTCTTTTGATACAGGTTGTAACAAAAAAAAAACAACCCACAAAAACCCACACCAAACGAAAAAAAAACGTAAGAAAAGGAAAACATGGAAAAAACGGAGAAGAAAAGAAAATGATTTGAGTTACTGGGAGAGAATTGTCTGCAGAACAGCTTTCAGCAAATCGGAAATCAATCATTCCCGTCCTCCTCTTTTATCCCCCTAACCCCCCCCCCCCCCCCAAAAAAAAAAAAAGAAAAAAAAGCAACAAGACAAGTACAAGGCAACAACTACAAATCCTCGGAAAAATGGAATGGCTTGTTTGGTAGACCTTGTCCTCTCCCCCATCCACGTTCCCTGCTCCTTTAGGAATGGCTTGTTTGGTAGACCTTGTCCTCTCCCCCATCCACGTTTCCTGCTCCTTTAGGAATGGCTTGTTTGGTAGACCTTGTCCTCTCCCCATCCACGTTCCCTGCTCCTTTAGGAATGGCTTGTTTGGTAGACCTCCCTGTCCTCTCCCCATCCACGTTCCCTGCTCCTTTAGGAATGGCTTGTTTGGTAGACCTCCGTGTCCTCTTCCCCATCCACGTTCCCTGCTCCTTTAGGAATGGCTTGTTTGGTAGACCTTGTCCTCTCCCCCATCCACGTTCCCTGCTCCTTTAGGAATGGCTTGTTTGGTAGACTTCCCTGTCCTCTCCCCCATCCACGTTTCCTGCTCCTTTAGGAATGGCTTGTTTGGTAGACCTTGTCCTCTCCCCCATCCACGTTCCCTGCTCCTTTAGGAATGGCTTGTTTGGTAGACCTTGTCCTCTCCCCCATCCACGTTCCCTGCTCCTTTAGGAATGGCTTGTTTGGTAGACCTTGTCCTCTCCCCCATCCACGTTCCCTGCTCCTTTAGGAATGGCTTGTTTGGTAGACCTCCCTGTCCTCTCCCCCATCCACGTTCCCTGCTCCTTTAGGAATGGCTTGTTTGGTGTACCTCCCTGTCCTCTCCCCCATCCACGTTCCCTGCTCCTTTAGGAATGGCTTGTTTGGTAGACCTTGTCCTCTCCCCCATCCACGTTCCCTGCTCCTTTAGGAATGGCTTGTTTGGTGTACCTCCCTGTCCTCTCCCCCATCCACGTTCCCCGCTCCTTTAGGAATGGCTTGTTTGGTGTACCTCCCTGTCCTCTCCCCCATCCACGTTTCCTGCTCCTTTAGGAATGGCTTGTTTGGTAGACCTTGTCCTCTCCCCCATCCACGTTTCCTGCTCCTTTAGGAATGGCTTGTATGGTAGACCTCCGTGTCCTCTTCCCCATCCACGTTCCCTGCTCCTTTAGGAATGGCTTGTTTGGTAGACCTCCCTGTCCTCTCCCCATCCACGTTCCCTGCTCCTTTAGGAATGGCTTGTTTGGTAGACCTCCCTGTCCTCTCCCCATTCACGTTCCCTGCTCCTTTAGGAATGGCTTGTTTGGTAGACCTCCCTGTCCTCTCCCCATCCACGTTCCCTGCTCCTTTAGGAATGGCTTGTTTGGTAGACCTCCTGTCCTCTCCCCATCCACGTTCCCTGCTCCTTTAGGAATGGCTTGTTTGGTAGACCTCCTGTCCTCTCCCCATCCACGTTCCCTGCTCCTTTAGGAATGGCTTGTTTGGTAGACCTCCTGTCCTCTCCCCATCCACGTTCCCTGCTCCTTTAGGAATGGCTTGTTTGGTAGACCTCCCTGTCCTCTCCCCATCCACGTTCCTGCTCCTTTAGGAATGGCTTGTTTGGTAGACCTCCTGTCCTCTCCCCATTCACGTTCCCTGCTCCTTTAGGAATGGCTGTTGTAGACCTCCTGTCTCTACCATCACGTTGCTGTCTTAGAAATGCATGTTTGGTAACCTCCTGTCCTCTCCTTAAAGTTCTGCTCCTTGGAATGGCTTGGTTAGTAGACGTCTTGCCCCCCCATTCACGTCCGTCTTTGAGAAGGCTTGTTGGTAGAACCAGGTTGTTTAAAAGATGATTTGAACACAGGTGTTAAAAGAGATTTGAACACAGGTTGTTAAAAGAGTGATTTGAACACAGGTTGTTAAAAGATGATTTGAACACAGTTGTTGAAAAGATGATTTGAACACAGGTTGTTGAAGAAGATGATTTGAACACAGGTTGTTAAAGAGATGATTTGAACCCAGGTTGTTAAAGAGATGATTTGAACACAGGTTGTTGAAGAGATGATTTGAACACAGGTTGTTGAAAGATGATTTGAACACAGGTTGTTGAAGAGATGATTTGAACACAGGTTGTTGAAAGAGATGATTTGAACACAGGTTGTTGAAGAGATGATTTGAACACAGGTTGTTAAGAGATGATTTGAACACAGGTTGTTGAAGAGATGATTTGAACACAGGTTGTTGAAAGAGATGATTTGAACACAGGTTGTTGAAGAGATGATTTGAACACAGGTTGTTAAAAGATGATTTGAACACAGGTTGTTGAAGAGATGATTTGAACACAGGTTGTTGAAAAGATGATTTGACACAGGGTTAAAGAATGATTTGAACAGTGGTAGAATGATTTGAACACAGAGTTGTTGAAGAGATGATTTGAACACCAGGTTGTTGAAAGGATGATTTGAACACAGGTTGTTGAAGAAGATGATTTGAACACAAGTTGTTGAAAAGATGATTTGAACCAGGTTGTTGAAAAGATGATTGAACACAGTTGTTGAAAAGATGATTTGAACACAAGTTGTTGAAAAGATGATTTGAACACAGGTTGTTAAAAAGATGATTTGAACACAGGTTGTTGAAAGATGATTTGAACACAGGTTGTTGAAAAGATGATTTGAACACAGGTTGTTAAAGAGATGATTTGAACACAGGTTGTGAAGAGTTTGAACACGTTGTGAAGTATTGAACCAGGTGTTGAAAGAATTTGAACAAGTGTTGAAAGAGATTTGAACACAGGTTGGTAAAGAGATGATTTGAACACAGGTTGTTGAAGAGATGATTTGAACACAGGTTGTTAAATAGATGATTTGAACACAGGTTGGTGAAGAGATGATTTGAACACAGGTTGTTGAAGAGATGATTTGAACACAGGTTGTTGAAGAGATGATTTGAACACAAGTTGTTGAAGAGATGATTTGAACACAGGTTGTTGAAGAGATGATTTGAACACAGGTTGTTGAAAAGATGATTTAACACAGGTTGTTAAAAAGATATTTGAACACAGGTTGTTGGAGAGATGATTTGAACACAGGTTGTTGAAGAGATGATTTGAACACAGGCTGTTAAAAAGATGATTTGAACACAGGTTGTTGAAGAGATGATTGAACACAGGTTGTTGAAAGATGATTTGAACACAGGTTGTTGAAAGATATTTGAACACAGGATGTTGAAAGATGATTTGAACACAGGTTGGTAAAGAGATGATTTGAACACAGGTTGTTGAAGAGATGATTGAACACAGGTTGTTAAATAGATGATTTGAACACAGGTTGGTGAAGAGATGATTTGAACACAGGTTGTTGAAAAGATGATTTGAACACAGGTTGTTGAAGAAATGATTTGAACACAGGTTGTTGAAGAGATGATTTGAACACAGGTTGTTAAAAAGATGATTTGAACACAGGTTGTTGAAAAGATGATTTGAACACAGGTTGTTAAAAGATGATTTGAACACAGGTTTGTAAAGAGATGATTTGAACACAGGTTATTGAATGATGATTTGACACAGGTTGTTAAAAAGATGATTTGAACACAGTTGTTGGAGAGATGATTTGAACACAGGTTGTTGAAGAGATGATTTGAACACAGGTTGTTGAAGAGATGATTTGAACACAGGTTGTTGAAGAGATGATTTGAACACAGGTTGTTAAAAGATGATTTGAACACAGGTTGTTGAAAGATGATTTGAACACAGGTTGTTGAAGAGATCATTTGAACACAGGATGTTGAAAAGATGATTTGAACACAGGTTGTTGAAAGATGATTTGAACACAGGTTGTTAAAAAGATGATTTGAACACAGGTTGTTGAAGAGATGATTAGAACACAGGTTGTTGAAAAGATGATTTGAACACAGGTTGTTGAAGAGATGATTTGAACACAAGTTGTTGAAGAGATGAATTGAACACAGGTTGTTGAAGAGATGATTTGAACACAGGTTGTTGAAAAGATGATTTGAACACAGGTTGTTGAAGAGATGATTTGAACACAGGTTGTTGAAGAGATGATTTGAACACAGGTTGTTGAAAAGATGATTTGAACACAGGTTGTTGAAAAGATGATTTGAACACAAGTTGTTGAAAAGATGATTTGAACACAGGTTGTTAAAAAGATGATTTGAACACAGGTTTGTAAAGAGATGATTTGAACACAGGTTGTTGAAGAGATGATTTGAACACAGGTTGTTAAAAAGATGATTTGAACACAGGTTGTTGGAGAGATGATTTGAACACAGGTTGTTGAAGAGATGATTTGAACACAGGTTGTTGAAGAGATGATTTGAACACAGGTTGTTGAAGAGATCATTTGAACACAGGATGTTGAAAAGATGATTTGAACACAGGTTGTTGAAGAGATGATTTGAACACAGGTTGTTGAAGAGATGATACACAACCGAACACAGATCTTTATATTTTGGGACGGATCCAGATCAAGGCGAGGATCCACAATCCGCTCAGCAAGAAAACGAAAATATACAAGCAAACAAACATGCAAACGAAACATAAAAGCAAAGAAACAGGCAAACGTAATGTAGGCAAGAATATGACAATGTGGGAAAAGTAAGACAGTGCAGGAAAAAAAGGTTCTAGGAAACGTTAAGGTCATGAAGAAAAAGTAGAAGCATGTAGGAAAACGTAAGATGTCATTAGTTTCAGCGAAAGGTGACTGCAGGCGGAAATGGTAACAAACTTAAAAGAAACATCACTATTCCGCCGAACGAAAGTGACAAATTACAAGACAAAACACGACGCGTTTCGACCTCTTTGGTCTTCTTCAGCAAGACAAACCACATTCAAGAGAATGAAAACAAAAGAGGAACAATCGTTTATCTCCTCAGATTGGGCGCAAAATAATGTGAAAATATCGGGGAAAATTTTGGCAAGGCAGAAAAAAAGTAAAATGAGGCGGGAGAAGGTAGAATTCAGTTTCAGTTTCATCAAGGTGTCGCTGTGTGCGGACTAGTCCATATACGCTACACCACATCCGCTAAGTTTCCAGACCACACTGCGCATGATTTAAAGCTGATGGTTAAATGAATTAATGACTAAGATGAGAGAATGAAGAAGAGGGTCCCGTGGCAACGACTAAGCAGATGTCTGACCTACGCATGAGCCCAAGGCGTTGGTCAGACCTTGAGTGCCTACCTGACAATGTCTGTGCTATGTATTATGTGCGTGCGGTGAGTGTACACATCTGTGTGTGGGAAAAGTAAGAAGAATGGAGAGAAAAATAGAACAATGCAGAAGAAAAAGACAATGTCGGGGACAGCAAAAGAGGACAGGGAGGTGTGAAATATTGCAGCAGAAGTAGAACAGCCAGGGGAAAAAAGGACATGTACGAAAAGCTGAAAAAAAGTAGAACGAGAGGTAATTGACGTCTGTTTATTCGCATGTGTTACATAAACAGCACGGGGAGATTACCAGCCAAGGGAGGATGGAACACAACGTGGAGGGAGGGAGGAGGGAGGGAGGGTGATGGAGATTGTGTTTGCATAACAAAAACGTATCCACCGAGTGACGTTGATGAAATTTGACTGTGTCCTCAAGACACTTTGCCAGGGTCTCCCTTATAATGTACGAACGATGAAAAGAAAATCCCAAAGTGACGCATAGTTAAACGCGAGAAATGTAGGTCACGATGACGCTGTCCTCTTCCCGCTTCCTTCACCCCCCCCCCCCCTACTCCAGCCTCTCCATAAGAACTGACAGGCCTTTAGAAAGCTGTATGGTGACCGTTATCAAGCTGATGAGTAAAGTTGTCTCAAGGATTGACGAAAAATAATGAAGGCATGTAGAAGACTGCTGCACATTTCCTGGACAGAGCATAGAACCAACGACTTTGTTCATGACCACACTGGCAGTACCACAGGAACCCCTCTTGGCTACGGTCAAGAGGAGAAAGCTGATGTGGTTTGGCCGCGCGACACGACACGAAACGACTCGCTGGCAAAGAATCCTGCAAGACACGCTTGAAGGAGAAAGGCGCAGAGAGAGAGAGAGAGAGAGAGAGAGAGAGAGAGAGAGAGAGAGAGAACGTGATGGAATGGTCCAACCTCAGGCTGCCAGAACTCCTGCCAGAAACAGAGGACAGGCCGCGATGGAGAAGATCGGCGGTGTCGTCCCTCTACCACCACCACCACCACCACCACCACCACCACTACTACTACTACTACTGCTGTCGCTGCTGCTGTTGCTGCTACTACTACTACCACCACCACCATCACCACCACCACCACTGCTACTATTACCACACCACACTACGACTACCTCAACCACCATCACCACCACCACCACCACCACTTCTACTACTACTACTGCTGCTACTGCTGCTGCTACTACCACCACCATCACCACCACCACCACCACCACTACGACTATCTCCACCACCACCACCACTACTACTACTACTACCACTACTACTACTACCACCACCACTACTACTACTACTACCACTACTACTACCACCGTCACCATCACCACCACCACTACTACTAATACAACTACCACCACCACCACCACCACCACCACCACTACTACCACTGCTACTACCACCACCACTACTAATACCACTACTGCTACTACTACTACTACCTACTACCACCACTACACATACCACTACTCTGCTACTACTACCACCACCACCACTACTACTACTAATACCACTACTGCTACTACTACTACCACCAAACCCCCACCACTACTACTAATACCACTACTGCTACTACTACTACCCACACCACCACACTATACCACACCTACTACTAACACACCAACTACTAGCTTGCTTGCTACTACTACTACCTACCACCACCACCACCACTACTACTAATACCACTACTGCTGCTACTATACTACTACCTACCACCACCACCACCACTACTACTAATACCACTACTGACTGCATACTACTACTACTACTACTACCACCACCACCACTACTATACTACTACACACCACTCACTACTACACTAGCTACTACTACCTACCCACCACACACTATACTAATACTCTACGCTACTACACCCACCACCCCACTACTACAATACTCTACTAACCTACTACTACTACTGCTACTACCACCACCACACTACCACTACCACTACTACATACATACCACTACTGCTACCACCACCACACACCTAAACCACTAGCTACTAACCACAACTACATACACTACTGCTACTACACCACACCACCACCACCACTACTACTAATACCACTACTGCTACTACAGCCACCACCACCACCACTACCACTACTACTATACACTACTGACTACCACCACCACCACCACCACACCACCTACCACTACTAATACCACTACTACTACTGCTACTACCACCACCACCACACCACCTACTACTACACCTACTACCACACCACCACCACCACCACTACTACTAATACCAACTACTGCTACTACACCACCACACCACTACTACTAATACCAAACTACTACTCACCACCACCACCACCACCACTACTAATACCATACTGCTACTACACTACTACTAATACTACTGCTACTACCACACACCACCACCACTACATACTAATACCACTACTGCTACTACCACCACCACCACCACTACATAATACCTACTACTCCTACTACCACCACCACCACCACACTACTAATACCACTACTGCTACTACACCACCACCACACCACCACTACTACTAATACCACTACTGCTACTACCACACCACCACCACTACTAATACATACTGCTACACCACCCACCACCACTACTAATACCACTACTGCTACTACCAACCACCACCACCACCACCACTACTAATACCACTACTGCACTACTACTACTACTACCACACACCACCACCACACTACTAATACCACTACTGCTACTACTACTACCACCACCACTACTACTATACCACTACTGCTACTACACCACCACCACCACTACTACATACCACTACTGCTACTACCACCACCACCACACTACTACTAATACCACTACTGTTACTACCACTACTACTACACTACTACTACCACCACCAACTACTAACCACTACTACTACCACTACTGCTACTACTACTACTACCACCACGACGACCACCACCACCACCGCTTCTACTACAACTACTACTACAACTAACACTACGATTACCACCTTCCATTCCCCTGTCATCCCCCCCCCACCCTACCCCCACCTCACCTACACCCTCACCCCGTCCCCTTCCTTTCATCTGTTGCGTACATACTCGTACACACCCCCCCCCCCCACCCACACACAACACACACACACACACACACACACACACACACATACACACACACACACACACACACACACACACACACACACACACACACGGTCATTCGTTGTGGTGGCGGCGGCACAACCCCATCATCAGGGACCATGTCCAGCACTATGGCCATTGCGCAGTCTCCTCTGGGATCTCCAGTCACACACGTCCTCTTTACTACCGTCTTTCGCCAGTCCCCACGCACGGGGCATCTTTCGCAGTGACGCCCCCTTGACGATTGGCTTTGGGAAACTCCCTACAAGAGGCCAGTAGAGGAAGCTACTTTGGACGTCCGTCTGTTTACATGAATCTTCCCCAGAGATTCCCCCATCCCACTCACCCCCCCCCCCCCACCCCTACCCACGTCCGTTTCGTAGTCTGGTGAGAGAGTGTTGAGAAGATTAATGGACAGAACAAAGTAGGTTTCTCCGCACTCAGACAGAGCTCTGTCCGTCTGTCTGTCTGTCTGTCTCTCTTACTCTCTCTCTGTCTCTGTCTCTATCTCTGTCTCTGTTAAATACCATGCCTTGCTCCTCCCCCCCCCCCCCCGCTTCCTTTCTCCCTCACTCTGTCTCTCATTGCTATTTTTTGTTAACTCTCTCCCCCCCTCTCTCTCTCTCTCTCCCTTCCTCTAATGCCCCCCACCCACCCCCGCCCCCCACCCCACCATATCCCACCCCTTCTGTCTGCGTTCACTCTTGTACATTAGGTTTGTTGCATTTGGTATTATTATATTTCAGAATTTGGATCTTTTTATTTCTTTTCTTTTCTTTTGGCCCCGGAGGGATGGATGTAAAAGAGCATTAATGCTTACTCCACTACCCTCTGAAAATAAGATTCCTTCGTTCCTTCGTTCGTTCGTTCTCTCTCTCTCTCTCTCTCTCTGAGTAGTGTGTGTGTGTGTGGTGTGTGTGTGTGTGTGTGCGTGCGTGTGTGCGTGCGTGCGTGCGTGTGTGTGTTTAAAGATGTGTGTGTGTGTGTGTGTGTGTTTAAAGATGTGTGCGTGCGTGCGTGTGTGTGTGTGTGTGTGTGTGTATGCGCGGGCGCGTCTGTGTCTGTAATCTGCGTAAGTGTGTGTATGTGTGTGTGGAGAGAGAGAGAGAGTTTGTGTCTGTGTACCTGTGTGTGCTTGCGTGCGCGCGCGCGCGTGTGTATCTGTGTGTGTGTTTCTGCATGCATATGTGTCTGTGCGTGCGCGCGTGTGTGTGTGTGCGCGCGCGTGCACGCACCCTTGTGTCTGTGTGATGCGAGCGTTGAAGAGACCCAAATGATGGCTTCTATTCAGTTAAGGGAGGTAATTTCACGCCAAGTGGCTCTTGCAACTGGAGCCATCTCCTACTTGATTGCCAAAGCAACACATAAACACTTTTTCTTTTCCCTCCCTTTTTGTTCAAATTACCTTTTTTTCCTCTATTCCCTGGAAGCAAGGAAAAATCGAAATATATTTTTCACTTCTTTCAGTGCAGGCACACTCACAAACGAAAGATGTCTGCGGAAAAGTAATGAAGTATTTTGTCTCGTACTTTAATACACACACATACACACACACGCACGCACGCACGCACGCACGCACAACACACACACACACACACACACACACACACACACACACACATATATATATATATATATATACACAAAAATGCACAACAGAACAAGTTGGCTCAGGTTTTCCCAAATTTTGCTTATATATATAGAGAGAGAGAGAGAGAGAGAGAGAGAGACAAACGCGCGCGCGCGCGCGCACACCGACACACACGAACACGGAGGAAGAAGGTGGGGGAGGTGAACTCTCTGAAGACCAAGGTAATAGATAACAGTAGAAAACAACACTCACGTCCACATCATCCTGAAGGAGCAGCGGAACATCGAGAGGTGTGTGTGTGTGTGTTGTGTGGGGGGGGGGGGGGGGGGGGGGGGCTTTTAAATGCTCCGGTTCTAGCTTCATCAGAGATGGCAAATCAGCATCAGTGGTCACGACCAGATTCAGTCTTGCTCTGTCAGCCATGAACAATCTGAGAAGACGACAGAAGATCGTCACCATCAGCTTCTCCACCAAGGTCAAGTTCTAAAGAAAAAAAATCTGGACTCCATCCTCCTCCCCCCCCCCCCCCTCCTCCCTATCGCCATCCCCCATGAAATGACAACTGGACTCTGAGAGTAAACTCTGAATTACTTTGTTTTGCACTGAAATTATCACTTTTGCAAATTGTTTATGCATCTTCTTGTTGCTAATGTAATTGTTGCTTCCCCTCCCCTCCTTCATTTTCTTACATTTTATTTGGGTTTACTTTTCTTCTTCTGTTGTCTTTTTGATGTTCCTTAAACAAAAAATCCCAACTCTGTGGTAAAACGTGTAGTATACCGTAAATGTATTGCAACCACCAATATAATCGTCAATGTTATATTTGAGCACAGTATAAACCTAGGGCTTGTTTGTTGCTCATTTATTCTGATGACGGTGAATGCATTCTGTTTATTTGTTTATTGAATAAAAGTGATTATAACCAACTCTGAGACACAAAGAAAGGACTGAAGTGACTGAAGTCTAGTGCATGTGAACCAAACTCTGAGACACAAAGAAAGGACTGAAGTGACTGAAGTCTAGTGCATGTGAACCAAACTCTGAGACACAAAGAAAGGACTGAAGTGACTGAAGTCTAGTGCATGTGAACCAAACTCTGAGACACAAAGAAAGGACCGAAGTGACTGAAGTCTAGTGCATGTGAAGGCCTCTCCACGTCACGTGACCGCTTTTGTCCGGACCAT
>CM065716.1:2745628-2755628 GCA_033310375.1 Conus canariensis
GAACCATTTGACCTTGATGAACCATTTGACCTTGGTGAACCATTTGACCTTGATGAGCCTGATTCAAAGTGAGGCGACGGCAGGCGGAAACGGAAACAAATGTCAAGAACTCTTAGTGAGTCCACACAAAGCAAGGAAAAACAAGTTACAAGACAAAACACGACGCGTTTTGACCTTTTAGGTAGTCTTCTTCAAGCAAGATAAACAAACATTCAGGACAATCAAAAAGAAGAACGAGCAATGACTTATCTTCTCATATCAGGCGCAAGTTGCTTATCTTACCTGAAGAAGACTCAAGAGGTCCAGATGCGTCGTGTTTCATCTGTAACTTGTTTGTCCTTGCTTTTGGCGGACTCACTGAAAGTTATTCTGGAACTTTATGAACCCTTCATATAACAATGTCGACTTTCCTCATCCTTCTCCTCTTCCTTCTTCTCCTCTTCCTCTTCCTCCTTCTCCTTCTCTCCTCCTTCTCCTTCTCTCCTCCTCCTCCTCCTCCTTCTTCTTCTTCCTCCTCCTCCTCTTGCTCCTTTTCCTGTACCTTCTCCATCTCCTTTTCCATCTCCTCCTCCTCCTTCGTCTTCTTCTTCCTCCTCCTCCTCTTGCTCCTTCTCCTGTACCTTCTCCATCTCCTTTTCCATCTCCTCCTCCTCCTCCTTCTTCTTATTCTTCCTCCTCCTCCTCTTGCTCCTTCTCCTGTACCTTCTCCATCTCCTTTTCCATCTCCTCCTCCTCCTTCTTCTTCTTCTTCTTCCTCCTCCTCCTCTTGCTCCTTCTCCTGTACCTTCTCCATCTCCTTTTCCATCTCCTCCTCCTCCTTCTTCTTCTTCTTCTTCTTCTTCCTCCTCCTCCTCTTGCTCCTTCTCCTGTACCTTCTCCATCTCCTTTTCCATCTCCTCCTCCTCCTTCGTCTTCTTCTTCCTCCTCCTCCTCTTGCTCCTTCTCCTGTACCTTCTCCATCTCCTTTTCCATCTCCTCCTCCTCCTTCGTCTTCTTCTTCCTCCTCCTCCTCTTGCTCCTTCTCCTGTACCTTCTCCATCTCCTTTTCCATCTCCTCCTCCTCCTTCGTCTTCTTCTTCCTCCTCCTCCTCTTGCTCCTTCTCCTGTACCTTCTCCATCTCCTTTTCCATCTCCTCCTCCTCCTTCGTCTTCTTCTTCCTCCTCCTCCTCTTGCTCCTTCTCCTGTACCTTCTCCATCTCCTTTTCCATCTCCTCCTCCTCCTTCGTCTTCTTCTTCCTCCTCCTCCTCTTGCTCCTTCTCCTGTACCTTCTCCATCTCCTTTTCCATCTCCTCCTCCTCCTTCGTCTTCTTCTTCCTCCTCCTCCTCTTGCTCCTTCTCCTGTACCTTCTCCATCTCCTTTTCCATCTCCTCCTCCTTCTTCTTCTTCTTCTTCCGCCTCCTCCTCTTGCTCCTTCTCCTGTACCTTCTCCATCTCCTTTTCCATCTCCTCCTCCTCCTTCGTCTTCTTCTTCCTCCTCCTCCTCTTGCTCCTTCTCCTGTACCTTCTCCATCTCCTTTTCCATCTCCTCCTCCTCCTTCGTCTTCTTCTTCCTCCTCCTCCTCTTGCTCCTTCTCCTGTACCTTCTCCATCTCCTTTTCCATCTCCTCCTCCTCCTTCGTCTCCCCCCTCCTTTTCCCCGGCTTGCTCCTCCTCCGTCTGCTCCTCCTCCGTCTGCTCCTCCTCCGTCTGCTCCTCCTCCGTCTGCTCCTCCTCCGTCTGCTCCTCCTCCGTCTTCCTCCACTCCATCAGGAGTCATCGAGGCACCCCACTGAAGAACAGTTCACCAGGTTCCTCCAGTTCTGTCGGTGGTGTGCCAAGGTCTGACTGTATGTAAATGATTCCCTGTGTGCTCTGCAATGTTGCTGCTCCATGTTGCTCCTTTACCTCTATATTCCTGCGTCAACAGTGGCCAGGAGGACTGCTTTAACAATAGCCAGGAGGACTGCTTTAACAATAGCCAGGAGGACTGCTTTAACAATGGCCAGGAGGACTGCTTTAACAATGGCCAGGAGGACTGCTTTAACAATAGCCAGGAGGACTGCTTTAACAATGGCCAGGAGGACTGCTTTAACAATGGCCAGGAGGACTGCTTTAACAATGGCCAGGAGGACTGCTTTAACCATGGCCAGGAGGACTGCTTTAACAATAGCCAGGAGGACTGCTTTAACAATAGCCAGGAGGACTGCTTTAACAATAGCCAGGAGGAGGACTGCTTTAACAATAGCCAGGAGGACTGCTTTAACAATAGCCAGGAGGACTGCTTTAACAATGGCCAGGAGGACTGCTTTAACAATGGCCAGGAGGACTGCTTTAACAATAGCCAGGAGGACTGCTTTAACAATAGCCAGGAGGAGGACTGCTTTAACAATAGCCAGGAGGACTGCTTTAACAATAGCCAGGAGGACTGCTTTAACAATAGCCAGGAGGACTGCTTTAACAATGGCCAGGAGGACTGCTTTAACAATGGCCAGGAGGACTGCTTTAACAATAGCCAGGAGGACTGCTTTAACAATAGCCAGGAGGACTGCTTTAACAATAGCCAGGAGGACTGCTTTAACAATAGCCAGGAGGACTGCTTTAACGAGGCCACTGGATCTTGGTACACGTCCATTCCAACAAAGTTTTTTTTCCTAACTGATGTCAGATCATCCTACAGTCCTGTGTGCTGTCTGATGTCAGATCTTCCTACAGTCCTGTGTGCTGTCTGATGTCAGATCATCCTACAGTCCTGTTGCTGTCTGATGTCAGATCATCCTACAGTCCTGTTGCTGTCTGATGTCAGATCATCCTACAGTCCTGTGTGCTGTCTGATGTCAGATCATCCTACAGTCCTGTTGCTGTCTGATGTCAGATCATCCTACAGTCCTGTGTGCTGTCTGATGTCAGATCATCCTACAGTCCTGTGTGCTGTCTGATGTCAGATCATCCTACAGTCCTGTGTGCTGTCTGATGTCAGATCATCCTACAGTCCTGTGTGCTGTCTGATGTCAATCATCCTACAGTCCTGTGTGCTGTCTGATGTCAGATCATCCTACAGTCCTGTGTGCTGTCTGATGTCAGATCATCCTACAGTCCTGTGTGCTGTCTGATGTCAGATCATCCTACAGTCCTGTGTGCTGTCTGATGTCAGATCATCCTACAGTCCTGTGTGCTGTCTGATGTCAGATCATCCTACAGTCCTGTGTGCTGTCTGATGTCAGATCATCCTACAGTCCTGTGTGCTGTCTGATGTCAGATCATCCTACAGTCCTGTGTGCTGTCTGATGTCAGATCATCCTACAGTCCTGTGTGCTGTCTGATGTCAGATCATCCTACAGTCCTGTGTGCTGTCTGATGTCAGATCATCCTACAGTCCTGTGTGCTGTCTGATGTCAGATCATCCTACAGTCCTGTGTGCTGTCTGATGTCAGATCATCCTACAGTCCTGTGTGCTGTCTGATGTCAGATCATCCTACAGTCCTGTGTGCTGTCTGATGTCAGATCATCCTACAGTCCTGTGTGCTGTCTGATGTCAGATCATCCTACAGTCCTGTGTGCTGTCTGATGTCAGATCATCCTACAGTCCTGTGTGCTGTCTGATGTCAGATCATCCTACAGTCCTGTGTGCTGTCTGATGTCAGATCATCCTACAGTCCTGTGTGCTGTCTGATGTCAGATCATCCTACAGTCCTGTGTGCTGTCTGATGTCAGATCATCCTACAGTCCTGTGTGCTGTCTGATGTCAGATCATCCTACAGTCCTGTGTGCTGTCTGATGTCAGATCATCCTACAGTCCTGTTGCTGTCTGATGTCAGATCATCTACAGTCCTGTTGCTGTCTGATGTCAGATCATCCTACAGTCCTGTTGCTGTCTGATGTCATATCATCCTACAGTCCTGTGTGCTGTCTGATGTCAGATCATCCTACAGTCCTGTGTGCTGTCTGATGTCAGATCATCCTACAGTCCTGTGTGCTGTCTGATGTCAGATCATCCTACAGTCCTGTGTGCTGTCTGATGTCAGATCATCCTACAGTCCTGTGTGCTGTCTGATGTCAAATCATCCTACAGTCCTGTGTGCTGTCTGATGTCAGATCATCCTACAGTCCTGTGTGCTGTCTGATGTCAGATCATCCTACAGTCCTGTGTGCTGTCTGATGTCAGATCATCCTACAGTCCTGTTGCTGTCTGATGTCAGATCATCCTACAGTCCTGTGTGCTGTCTGATGTCAGATCATCCTACAGTCCTGTGTGCTGTCTGATGTCAGATCATCCTACAGTCCTGTTGCTGTCTGATGTCAGATCATCCTACAGTCCTGTTGCTGTCTGATGTCAGATCATCCTACAGTCCTGTGTGCTGTCTGATGTCAGATCATCCTACAGTCCTGTGTGCTGTCTGATGTCAGATCATCCTACAGTCCTGTGTGCTGTCTGATGTCAGATCATCCTACAGTCCTGTGTGCTGTCTGATGTCAGATCATCCTACAGTCCTGTGTGCTGTCTGATGTCAGATCATCCTACAGTCCTGTGTGCTGTCTGATGTCAGATCATCCTACAGTCCTGTGTGCTGTCTGATGTCAGATCATCCTACAGTCCTGTGTGCTGTCTGATGTCAGATCATCCTACAGTCCTGTGTGCTGTCTGATGTCAGATCATCCTACAGTCCTGTTGCTGTCTGATGTCAGATCATCCTACAGTCCTGTGTGCTGTCTGATGTCAGATCATCCTACAGTCCTGTTGCTGTCTGATGTCATATCATCCTACAGTCCTGTGTGCTGTCTGATGTCAGATCATCCTACAGTCCTGTGTGCTGTCTGATGTCAGATCATCCTACAGTCCTGTGTGCTGTCTGATGTCAGATCATCCTACAGTCCTGTGTGCTGTCTGATGTCAGATCATCCTACAGTCCTGTGTGCTGTCTGATGTCAGATCATCCTACAGTCCTGTGTGCTGTCTGATGTCAGATCATCCTACAGTCCTGTGTGCTGTCTGATGTCAGATCATCCTACAGTCCTGTGTGCTGTCTGATGTCAGATCATCCTACAGTCCTGTTGCTGTCTGATGTCAGATCATCCTACAGTCCTGTGTGCTGTCTGATGTCAGATCATCCTACAGTCCTGTGTGCTGTCTGATGTCAGATCATCCTACAGTCCTGTGTGCTGTCTGATGTCAGATCATCCTACAGTCCTGTGTGCTGTCTGATGTCAGATCATCCTACAGTCCTGTGTGCTGTCTGATGTCAGATCATCCTACAGTCCTGTGTGCTGTCTGATGTCAGATCATCCTACAGTCCTGTGTGCTGTCTGATGTCAGATCATCCTACAGTCCTGTGTGCTGTCTGATGTCAGATCATCCTACAGTCCTGTGTGCTGTCTGATGTCAGATCATCCTACAGTCCTGTGTGCTGTCTGATGTCAGATCATCCTACAGTCCTGTGTGCTGTCTGATGTCAGATCATCCTACAGTCCTGTGTGCTGTCTGATGTCAGATCATCCTACAGTCCTGTGTGCTGTCTGATGTCAGATCATCCTACAGTCCTGTGTGCTGTCTGATGTCAGATCATCCTACAGTCCTGTGTGCTGTCTGATGTCAGATCATCCTACAGTCCTGTGTGCTGTCTGATGTCAGATCATCCTACAGTCCTGTGTGCTGTCTGATGTCAGATCATCCTACAGTCCTGTGTGCTGTCTGATGTCAGATCATCCTACAGTCCTGTGTGCTGTCTGATGTCAGATCATCCTACAGTCCTGTGTGCTGTCTGATGTCAGATCATCCTACAGTCCTGTGTGCTGTCTGATGTCAGATCATCCTACAGTCCTGTGTGCTGTCTGATGTCAGATCATCCTACAGTCCTGTGTGCTGTCTGATGTCAGATCATCCTACAGTCCTGTGTGCTGTCTGATGTCAGATCATCCTACAGTCCTGTGTGCTGTCTGATGTCAGATCATCCTACAGTCCTGTGTGCTGTCTGATGTCAGATCATCCTACAGTCCTGTGTGCTGTCTGATGTCAGATCATCCTACAGTCCTGTGTGCTGTCTGATGTCAGATCATCCTACAGTCCTGTGTGCTGTCTGATGTCAGATCATCCTACAGTCCTGTGTGCTGTCTGATGTCAGATCATCCTACAGTCCTGTGTGCTGTCTGATGTCAGATCATCCTACAGTCCTGTGTGCTGTCTGATGTCAGATCATCCTACAGTCCTGTGTGCTGTCTGATGTCAGATCATCCTACAGTCCTGTGTGCTGTCTGATGTCAGATCATCCTACAGTCCTGTGTGCTGTCTGATGTCAGATCATCCTACAGTCCTGTGTGCTGTCTGATGTCAGATCATCCTACAGTCCTGTGTGCTGTCTGATGTCAGATCATCCTACAGTCCTGTGTGCTGTCTGATGTCAGATCATCCTACAGTCCTGTGTGCTGTCTGATGTCAGATCATCCTACAGTCCTGTGTGCTGTCTGATGTCAGATCATCCTACAGTCCTGTGTGCTGTCTGATGTCAGATCATCCTACAGTCCTGTGTGCTGTCTGATGTCAGATCATCCTACAGTCCTGTGTGCTGTCTGATGTCAGATCATCCTACAGTCCTGTGTGCTGTCTGATGTCAGATCATCCTACAGTCCTGTGTGCTGTCTGATGTCAGATCATCCTACAGTCCTGTGTGCTGTTACTGTGTCAGATCATCCTACAGTCCTGTGTGCTGTCTGATGTCAGATCATCCTACAGTCCTGTGTGCTGTCTGATGTCAGATCATCCTACAGTCCTGTGTGCTGTCTGATGTCAGATCATCCTACAGTCCTGTGTGCTGTCTGATGTCAGATCATCCTACAGTCCTGTGTGCTGTCTGATGTCAGATCATCCTACAGTCCTGTGTGCTGTCTGATGTCAGATCATCCTACAGTCCTGTGTGCTGTCTGATGTCATATCATCCTACAGTCCTGTGTGCTGTCTGATGTCATATCATCCTACAGTCCTGTGTGCTGTCTGATGTCAGATCATCCTACAGTCCTGTGTGCTGTCTGATGTCAGATCATCCTACAGTCCTGTGTGCTGTCTGATGTCAGATCATCCTACAGTCCTGTGTGCTGTCTGATGTCAGATCATCCTACAGTCCTGTGTGCTGTCTGATGTCAGATCATCCTACAGTCCTGTGCTGTCGATGTCTCATCTACAGTCTGTGCTGTCTGATGTCAAATCATCCTACAGTCCTGTGTGCTGTCTGATGTCAGATCATCCTACAGTCCTGTGTGCTGTCTGATGTCAGATCATCCTACAGTCCTGTGTGCTGTCTGATGTCAGATCATCCTACAGTCCTGTTGCTGTCTGATGTCAGATCATCCTACAGTCCTGTGTGCTGTCTGATGTCAGATCATCCTACAGTCCTGTGTGCTGTCTGATGTCAGATCATCCTACAGTCCTGTGTGCTGTCTGATGTCAGATCATCCTACAGTCCTGTGTGCTGTCTGATGTCAGATCATCCTACAGTCCTGTGTGCTGTCTGATGTCAGATCATCCTACAGTCCTGTGTGCTGTCTGATGTCAGATCATCCTACAGTCCTGTTGCTGTCTGATGTCAGATCATCCTACAGTCCTGTTGCTGTCTGATGTCAGATCATCCTACAGTCCTGTGTGCTGTCTGATGATTTGACACACTCTGTTTGCCTGCCCCCCCCCTCTCTCTGTGTCTCTCTCTCTAATTTTTCCAGTATCTGTCCACAAGTCTGTCTCTCACTATCTCTCTCTGTATCTTTCTCTCTGTCTGTCTGTCAGTCCGTCTGTCTGTCTTCTGTCTGTCTGTCTGTCTGTCTGTCTCTCACACACAGACTCAGACACACAGGCACACACACTTAAATAAACTCTCACAGACACACAGACACACAGACACACAGACACACACACACACACACACACACACACACACACACACACACACACACACACACACACACATCTCGATTCGTATTTCTCTTGCTCTCTCTTATTATTTCATGCCATACTGTGAACTGGAGTTCACCCCGAGTCCTGAATCAGCTAGACACGAGTTGTCTGTCAAACGGGTAAAACAATCAATTAATGAATAAATGAATAAATACAGAAATAAATGGATAAATAGCTAAGCTTGATGGCACAACAGGCCACTTATAATAATAACATTGGACAGCACGTACGTAAACACTGAGCCCCTCCCTTCTCGCATCATCCCCCTTCCACTCTCTCTCTCTCTCTCTCTCTCTCTCTCTCTCTCTCTCTCTCTGTCTCTCTCTGTCTCTGTCTCTCTCTGTCTCTCTCTGTCTCTGTCTCTGTCTCTCTTTCTCTCTCTCTCTCTCTCTCTCTCTCTCTCTCTCTCTCTCTCTCCCCCCAACCCCTCTCTCTGAAGTACAGTAGACCCAGGACGTAATTACTAGAGAGAGAGTTGGAGCCAACATCGTAAGTCAAGCGATTATATGTCTCACAAGAAATAGAGTGAACAGCCTGAACACACCGGGGGTAGAAATTTATAGAGGGGGTCGTCTGGAATGGGCAGCAGGTTCAACAATGTCCGCTCGCTTTCTCTGCCTCTGTCTTTTTCGCTTCTCCGCTCTGTCTTTCCGTCTGTCTGTGTGTCTGCCTGTCTGTCGTTCTGTCTCTCTCTTTCTCTCTTCCCTCCTCTCACAGACACAAACACACATACACACCACACACACAGCACAAACACAACAGACACACAACAGACACACACACAGCCCACACACACAGCACACACACACACACACACACACACACACACACACACCAGACACACACAATCAACACAACACAACACAGAACACAGACAAGACACACTCACACACAGACACCACAGACACACACACACACACACCACACACACACAGACACACCACACACACACACACACAAACACACACACCACACACACACACGCGCCCGCGCGCACAGCACACACACACACACACACACACACCACACACACACACACACACACACACCAGACCCAACCATACACAAGCACGCATAACACAACACACAACAACACAGACACACAGACACAGACACAGACACAACACACACACACACACACACACACACACACACACACACACACACACGCACACACACACACACACGTACACACATACACAGAGACGAGAGAGAGAGAGAGAGAGAGAGAAGAGAGAGAGAGAGAGAGAGAGAGAGAGAGAGAGAGAGAGAGAGAGAGAGAGAGAGAGAGAGGTGTCAATACGTATTTTTTTGAAATTTTGATTTGAATCACATAAACGGTGTTAAAGAAAAGGTGGAGAGGGAAGCATGGATAAATATGTTCTAAACAGAACTAATTGAAAATGCATAAAAGAAAGGAGGTGGTGTGTGGAAAGGGGAGGGAGGGTGGAGGGGGGAGGGGGTTGCGTAGGAAAGAAACTGAGAGGGGTGGAGGTGGGCAGTGTGAATGAGGGGTGGAGGTGGGCATTGTGAATGCAGAAGGTGGGCATTGTGAATGCAGAAGGTTGGGCATTGTGAATGCAGAAGGTGGGCATTGTGAATGCAGAAGGTGGGCATTGTGAATGCAGAAGGTGGGCATTGTGAATGCAGAAGAGGCGTGACATGGAGAATGGACAGGGTACTGAGAAATGTTATTGATGTGGTCACTGACAACATGCAGTATTGAGAAATGTTATTGATGTGGTCACTGACAACATGTAGTATTGAGAAATGTTATTGATGTGGTCACTGACAACATGCAGTATTGAGAAATGTTATTGATGTGGTCACTGACAACATGAGTATTGAGAAATGTTATTGATGTGGTCACTGACAACATGCAGTATTGAGAAATGTTATTGATGTGGTCACTGACAACATGCAGTATTGAGAAATGTTATTGATGTGGTCACTGACAAATGCAGTATTGAGAAATGTTATTGATGTGGTCACTGACAACATGCAGTATTGAGAAATGTTATTGATGTGGTCACTGACAACATGCGGTATTGAGAAATGTTATTGATGTGGTCACTGACAACA
>CM065716.1:2770628-2778128 GCA_033310375.1 Conus canariensis
TATCGACTCATGGGGGGCAGCAACACCGAACTCCAGGATCTTACAAACAGACTTGTCACAAGAGCAAGTGCCTACGGCATGGAGGTCAGCACAGAAAAGTCAAAGGTCATGGTCAACAACACGACTAACAGCAGTGCCAATGTAACCATGAATGGTGAGCCCCTGGAAGAAGTGACCAGCTTCAGGTACTTGGGAGCAACCCTGTCCAAAGATGGCACCTGCACAGCAGAAATCCGGATCAGGATCAACTCCTCATCAGCAGCGATGGCCGGACTGAACAGAGCGTGGAAGAGCAACATCAAATTCCACACAAAATTCCGACTCTACAAGTCACTAGTGGTCTCCATCCTCTTATATGGTTGCCAGACATGGACACTGATGGCCGAAACAGAAAGAAGAATCCAGGCGTTTGAGACCAGGTGCCTGATGAAACTACTCCGCATCACCTACAAAGAACACAAGACCAATGATTATGTGCGGAACCTGGTCACTAACCTAGTTGGGCCCCACGAACCACTTCTGGCAACCGTCAAACGACGGAAGATGACATGGTTTGGCCAGTCATTCGTCACAACACCCTCTCCAAAACCATCCTTCAAGGTACCGTTGAAGGAGGGCGCAGACGAGGACGGCAGAGAAAGAGCTGGTCCGACAATATAAAGGACTGGACCAAATGACCATGCCAGATCTCCTCACGACAGCCACCAACAGAAGAGCTTGGAGAGAAACGGCGGCTGCCTCATCACGTCCCCCCAACAACCCCAGCGGTCAGGGGTCCAGACAAACAGACAGACATCTGTTATACCATAGTATGTGACCAGTCCAGACAGACAGAGAGACATCTGTTATACCATAGTGTGTGACCAGTCCAGACAGACAGACAGACATCTGTTATACCATAGTCTGTGACCAGTCCAGACAGATAGAGAGACATCTGTTATACCATAGTGTGTGACCAGTCCAGACAGACAGACATTTGTTATACCATAGTCAGTGACCAGTCCAGACAGACAGAGAGACATCTGTTATACCATAGTGTGTGACCAGTCCAGACAGACAGATATCTGTTATACCATAGTCTGTGACCAGTCCAGACAGACAGACATCTGTTATACCATAGTGTGTGACCAGTCCAGACAGACAGACATCTGTTATACCATAGTCTGTGACCAGTCCAGACAGACAGACATCTGTTATACCATAGTCTGTGACCAGTCCAGGCAGACAGACAGACATCTGTTATACCATAGTGTGTGACCAGTCCAGACAGACAGACAGACAGACATCTGTTATACCATAGTCTGTGACCAGTCCAGACAGACAATCAGACAGACAGACAGACAGACAGACATCTGTTATACCATAGTGTGTGACCAGTCCAGACAGACAGACATCTGTTATACCATAGTCTGTGACCAGTCCAGACAGACAGACAGACTGACAGACAAACAGACAGACAGACAGACATCTGTTGTACCATAGTCGGTGACCAGTCCAGACAGACAGACAGACAGACAGACAGACAGACATCTGTTATACCATAGTCTGTCACCAGTCCAGACAGACAGACATCTGTTATACCATAGTCTGTGACCAGTCCAGGCGAACAGACATCTGTAATACCACAGTCTGTGACCAGTCCAGACAGAGACACATCTTTACCAGTCTTCAACAGTGAGTCTCCCGACAAAGTGGCATTGGTAATCCCGCCAGAGGCCAGCATTGTTGTGTAGGAGGAGTTCATTATCACAATCCTTTTCAGAAGACCTGTCACAGCAGTGTCCATCCTCACCCCCGCCCCCACCAGCCTTTGTCGCAGCAGGTAAGAAAGGAGGGTATTGACACTGACAATGGCCAGAACAAAGAAGTTGGTAACTGATTTTCTCTCCCTCCCTCCCTCCCTCCCCCCCCCCCTCTCTCTCTCTCTCTCTCTCTCTGTTAAGTGCGCACGCACTTGTGTGTGTGTGTGTGTGTGTGTGTGTGTGTGTGTGTGTGTGTGTGTGTGTGTGTGTGTGCGTGCTGCGTGCGCGCGTGCGTGCGTGCGTGTGTGTGTGTGTGTGTGTGTGTGTGTGTGTGTGTGTGTGCGTGCGTGCGTGGTGTGCGTGCGTGTGTGTGTGTGTGTGTGAGTGTGTGTGTGTGTGTGTGTGTGTGTGTGTGTGTGTGTGTGTGTGTGTGTGTAAAAAAGGAATGGATGTCTTCTATTTATTGAACAGAGTAAATTTCACACCAGCGGTTGTTGTAGACTGGGCATCTTCCATTTGATTTCTGAAGCAATGTATCGACGCAGTTTCTTTTCCTACCTTTTTTTAAAAATTTCTGTTACTTTTCTTTTAGTGGTGAAGGGGATGGGCAGAGGGTGGGGGATGCCATCAAAACAAACTCAAAAAGAAACAAGTTGAAGCATTTCGTACAAAATCTACAATCAAAATGACATATGGGAGTGGTCATGAAGTATTGTAGCCTGACCATCTTCCATTTGATTCCCAGAGTAAGTTTCTGTTCCTACTTTTTCATGTCTATTATCTTGATGTTGTAGTGGTGAAGGGGAGGGGGCTGTCTTCAAAGCAAAGTAAAAGCAAAACAAGTTGAAACTTTCATCCAAAGAAATGAACCTGGTATATTTCTTTGAAAAGTGATACCTTTACCAGTGTCTTGTCAATGAGTAAAATAATTAATAACAAATGTAATGATATATGCTTGTTTAAAAGCGTGTCATTTCGAGTGTGCTCGTTGCCCATGGTGTGTTTCCTTTAATGTATTATAGTGCTTTGATTTTTTAAAAAATTTTTTCATCAACAGGTTTTTTTTTTTTGTACAGAACATCACAGCCACTTTTTATGTATAAAACAATGCAACTATGGCAACACCTGTTTAGATGAAAACTGTTCATATTCATGCTCCTTGTCCATGGCTCAATCTCACTGTACATTAATGTAATGTGTGTTTTGTTTTGCTTTGTTTTGCATGTAAGTTTGTAAACGAATACGTGCACATGTGTAGGTATATGTTCATATGTGCATGTGTATATAAGTGTATTGAAAAGAACTGAAATTTCCGGCACAAGATATTCAAAGGAAGATGACATGTTGGGGTGGACATTTTGGGGTTGGACATTTAGGGGTGGACATTTTGGGGTGGACATTTAGGGGTGGACATTTAGGGGTGGACATTTAGGGGTGGACATTTTGGGGTGGACATTGGACATTTAGGGGTGGACATTTAGGGGTGGACATTTTGGGGTGGACATTGGACATTTAGGGGTGGACATTTAGGGGTGGACATTCTGGGGTGGACATTTAGGGGTGGACATTCTGGGGTGGACATTTAGGGGTGGACATTTTGGGGTGGTCATGAAGTCTTTGGCACCCTGATGACTTCCAGTTCATGCAGATACTGACCACACTAATCTGCTGTCCATTCACGGCGATGACAGAGCGGATGCTAATCGTGCTGGTTATTATTGGTTTGCTCTTTTCAGAGCTCACCTCCATCTCATGTGTTCTCTCCACATCAGCTGTCCAACAGGTCGTTTCTTACAGCAACCTCTACCTGTCGGTAAGTGACGACATCAGAGAAACATAGAAACATCACAACTATACTAAAGGGAATCTGAATACATAATCTAGTCATGTTCTGTTACACTACTGAAAGGAGGAAATCTTGTTTCTGAAGGAAACGTAATTGTGAAAAAGTTAAAATAGAAAATGTGTTTGTGTTGTTGTGGTGATCAAATAGAAGATATTTGGATTATGAGTCATCGAGCATGAAATTATCTCCCCTTGATAAAAGCACTTATCTTGATCTGTTCTACACATATACGCACACACGCGCGCACGCACGCAAGCACACACACACATACACACACAAGCACACACACGCACACACACATACACACACGCGCACACACACACACGCACACATACACACACACACACACACACACACACATACACACACATACACACACACACACACACATACACACACACACACACACACATACACACACACACACACACACACACACACACACACACACACACGCGCGCGCGCGCCGCGCGCGAGCGCACACACACACACACATTCACACACATACACAGTAGGCATCCTTCAGTCTCGGAAGACTATGGAGTTGCGCTCTAAGTGTCTATTCTGGTACAGCGATGGGTGTGACTGGCCAGTCCGACGCGGGAATGACAGTCCCTGTGGCAGAGGGCACAGATGAAGTCTGACGCTGGTTTGTCTGCCTGGGCTGCAGCCTTTCTTCTCATTCTCTTTTCCCCGTGCTGCTGAGCGAGTGTCTCTTCGAACTTGGAGAGACCTTTCTGCACAGTCTGTCTCCAGGCTGACCGTTCGAGGGCTGTTGCTTCCCAGTTGTTCTGGTCGATGTTCAAGGCTTTTAGGTCCCTCTTGCACACGTCTTTGAATCGCAGCTGTGGTCTGCCTGTGGGACGTTTTCCCTGCACAAGTTCTCCATAGAGGAGGTCTTTAGGGATCCGTCCGTCATCCATGCGCACGACATGGCCGAGCCAGCGCATACGTCTCTGTTTCAGCAGCGTGTATATGCTGGTGCATCCGGCTCTTTCCAGGACAGTGTTGTTTGGGAGCTTGTCCTGCCAGGTGATGTTCAGAATGCGTTGGAGGCTACGCATATGAAAAGCATTGAGCTTTCGCTCTTGTCGGGCACGCAAAGTCCAAGACTCGCTGCCATACAGGAGGGTGCTCACGACGCAGGCTCTGTAGATATGGATCTTTGTGTGCCCGGTCAGCTTGCTGTTGTTCTATGCTTTCTTTGTCAGTCTGGTCATGGTGGTAGCTGCCTTGCCGATGCGCCTGTTTAGCTCTGCGTCAAGTGAGAGGGTGTCTGAGATTGTTGAACCCAGATAAACAAAGTCATGGACGACATCCAGTTCATGGTCATTGATGCTGATGACTGGGGGAGAGTCAACATCCTGTCCCATGACCTGTGTTTTCTTCAAGCTAATGGTAAGCCCGAAGTCTTGGCAGGCATCGCTGAAGCAAGTCATGAGCTGCTGTAGGTCCTCGGCTGAGTGGGCGGTTACTGCTGCGTCGTCTGCAAAGAGGAAGTCACGCAGGCACCTCAGTTTGACTTTAGTCTTGGCTCTTAGTCTGGAGAGGTTGAAGAGCTTTCCGTCCGTCCTGGTTCGGAGGTAGATACCTTCAGCTGCAGGACCAAATGCGTGTTTCAGCATCACAGCAAAGAAGATTCCAAACAGGGTGGGAGCCAGGACGCAGCCCTGTTTCACTCCGCTCCGTATGTTGAAGGCAGCTGATGTTGAGCCGTCAAAGACGACAGTGCCTTTCATGTCTTCGTGGAAGGATCTGATGATGCTGAGAAGTTTGGGTGGACATCCAATCTTGGGGAGGATCTTGAAGAGGCCATCTCTGCTGACCAGATCGAAAGCCTTTGTGAGATCTATGAAGGCAATGAAGAGTGGCTGCCTTTGCTCCCTACATTTCTCCTGAAGTTGTTTAAGGGAGAAGATCATATCTATAGTGGCTCTGTTGGCACGGAAACCGCACTGCGATTCAGGATAAACTTGCTCTGCAAGTACTTGGAGCCTCTTCAGTACTACTCGTGCAAAGACTTCCCCAACGATACTAAGGAGGGATATGCCACGATAATTATTGCAATCGCTTCTGTCACCTTTGTTTTTGTACAGTGTGACGACGTTAGCATCCCTCATGTCTTGTGGTACTTCGCCTTCACTCCAACAGAGGCAGAGGATTTCATGCAACTCGGTGATGAGTGTCTCTTTACAGCACTTCAGTACTTCGGCTGAAATACCGTCTTTCCCTGGTGCCTTGCCAGAGGCAAGAGTCCAGGGCTTCGTTGAGTTCATCTATGGCTGGTTCTCTGTCAAGCTCTTCCAGCTCTGGTAGGCGCTCTATGGCATTCAGGGCATCATCTGTGACTACATTTTCCCTTGCATATAGCTCAGTGTAGTGTTCTACCCAGCGCTCCATCTGTTGTTCTCTGTCCTGAATCACCTCCCCTGTAGCTGATTTCAAAGGGGCAGTTTTCTTTTGCGTTGGGCCCAGTGCCTGCTTGATGCCGTCATACATCGCCTTAATGTTGCCTGTGTCAGCTGCGATCTGAATCTGGGAGCAGAGCTGAAGCCAATAATCGTTGGCGCATTGCCTGGCACACTGCTGGACTTTGCTGCGAGCAGCACGGAGAACCTGGAGGTTCTGCTCACTGGGATTGGTTTTGTATGCTGTCAGGGCGTTTCTCTTGGCCTCGATGACTGGTGTCATTTCTTCTAAATGGGCTTCGAACCAATCAGCTGACTTGCTGGTCTTTTTGCCAAAGGTGGACATGGCGGCGTTGTAGACAGCATCTCTGAAGTGTTCCCATCGGTCTTGGGCATTTGCAGTGGGTGGGCCAGGGAGAGAGTCCTCCAACACGCGCGCGAACTCCTCCACTTTTCTTTGATCGCGTGTTTTGCTGGTGTCGATGCGAGGCCGGCCCTCCTTTCTCGTACTGTGCAGTCTCTTTGCGCGGAGCTTCACTTTGCTGCACACCAAAGAGTGGTCAGTGTCACAATCGGCGCTCTGGTAGCTGCGAGTGATCTTGATGCTGGAAAGGTTGACGCGTCTGGTGAGGATCAGATCGAGCTGATGCCAGTGTATGGATCGATGGTGTCTCCAAGAGACTCGATGCTGAGGCTTCGTGTTGAAGAAGGTGTTACTGACGCACAACCTATGATGACAGCAGAGCTCTAGCAGGCGCTGGCCATTCTCGTTCATTTTCCCAGTGCCGAACTGACCCAAAAAGGTGGGCCAGGAGTTGTGATCGACACCTACTCTGGCGTTGAAATCGCCTGCGATGAACAGTAATTCTCTGTCGGGAATTCTCCTTATAGCAGCACTGAGGTCGTCATAAAACTTGTCTTTTGCTTCTGCTGTGGATGCCAAAGTTGGTGCGTAGGCACTAATTAGACTGACTGGTCCCGATGATGTTTGGAGTCGGAGAGACAGGATTCGTTCTGTTCCTTCTGCTGGTGGGGTTATGGACTCCAATAATCTGTTTCTAACTGCGAATCCCACGCCGTGTTCTCTGACCTCGTCTGATGGTTTGCCCTGCCAGAACAGGGAGAAGTCTCTCTCCCTCACAGATCCTGTTTCTGGGAGCCTGGTTTCTTGAAGGGCGACAATGTCCATCTGCAGTCTGCTCAGTTCTCTGTCGATGACGGCTGTATTGCGAACATCGTTTACTTCCTGCAGGTCGTTAGAAAAGCCTGGTGTCATTGTCCTTACGTTCCACGTACCCAATTTCAGGGCGGGCGTTTTCATTTTTCTTTTGCCTGGTGCACAGTTATCGATCCGCTTGTCGGTTTTCACCCTAAACCCCACGCACCCAGTGAGGCTAACGGACCGTGGCGGGGCAGCACCTTACTGGCTGGGGACTGCCCAGCTTAAGGCGGGCGGTAGCTGCCCAGTGAGATGCGATGACCTCTCCCACCGTCGGAAGCATCC
>CM065716.1:2790628-2795628 GCA_033310375.1 Conus canariensis
CCAGTCGAGTTTCATCCACTTAATGGATGCGTTTTTGAGAGTGTTGCTCAAATTTCCTGACCAACACTGCAGGTGTCTGTATCTCTCGGGCCTGGTTGACGCCGGGATATATCATAAAAGGAAGCGTTGAGTACAGCCCTATCATGCAGTCTCAGACCGGAATGGAGATCTGTAGCATCATCTTAATCAACCTCATTCTCATTGATCAGCATAAAAAAGTATCAAATTCTGTGGCCCTTCATGCCATGCTCTCATGGTGACCTCAGTTTCAATATCCTCTCCACGTCTGTGGCCTTGGTTTGGTTCCGTCGGGGTCACCGGTATCAGCGAGTCCATAGGGGCTGTCGTTGGACGGACGTGGTGGCGCCCTCCGGAGGGAGAGTTCACTCACGCCGGCTCCGCGACTAAGCAATTATTGTCGTCAGTAGGGGGCTTAGTAGGTGGTGTCCTGCGTATGTTGGATCAGAACAGGCGCCACTGAACACCACCGAAGTGACTCGGCAGCAGTGCAGTGTCTCCTCCGGTGGGTTGCCTCTTGACGACTTGACATTGAGTGCTCCCTGTGGATTGCCGGTGCCGAAGCTGCGGTGGGACTGACCGGGCTGTGGCTGTGGTTGGGGTGTTGGACTGACCGGACTGTGGCTGTGGACGGGGTGTTGGACTGACCGGGCTGTGGCTGTGGACGGGGTGTCGGAATGAGTGGCGAGGGTGCAATGCCACAGAGGTGGCACAAAAGATGAAACAGCAAAAAAAAAAAAAAAAAAAAAAAAAAATCACAATTTAGTACGACTGTTCCACAGCGACGTGGGTGAGACACCTGTATGACATGGCAATGCCTGAGACACCTGTATGACATGGCAATGCCTGAGACACCTGTATGACATGGCAATGCCTGAGACACCTGTATGACATGGCAATGCCTGAGACACCTGTATAACATGGCAATGCCTTGAGAAGCTCATCCATCCAGAAGAGCATCCAGGTGTTAGGAGTTCAGGACCGAAACGTTTGCTTGTAGACAGGGTGGCAGTGGTCTGAAGACCTCCCCTCAAGCTCTTCCTAGAGTTTCTTCCTACTGGAAAAGAACAGAAGCATCATGCATTCTGATATCTCCATGAATGATCTGCACACTGGAAAGACAAAACCCAGAGTTCTACCCACACCACAGATGGCAGAGCATCAACAGAGTTCACGATTACATTCTTTTCTTTTTTTGCTGTGTGAGGCATGAGTAAAATCTCACGAGACTGAGGAAGTACATCAAAGTTGTCTTCTCCACCAAGCTCAAGTTCTAAAAAGCTCTGGCCTCTATCGTTCTGAACGCATGGTGAGGAATGAAGTGAACCCTAACATCAGACGTACACATAATATGAAGCATTTCAGATCAAGTGTCTGAAGACTCTTTCAAACCTCACACACTGAGCACAAGACAAACATGTCTGCTCGCACCAGAGTGGAACATCATATTAGTCCACAGGTGTTCTTTTTCCCTTCAGTGTGGAAAAAAACACCGTGAAGTTGATATGGTTTCCCACATGTCAGTTTGTTCATGGCAAATGTTATCACCAGTCTCGTGCGTGTGTGCGTGTGTGCGCGCGTGCGTGCGTGTGTGCGTCTCTCTCTCTCTTTCGATCACTTGATTTAAATGTGTGTGTGTGTGTGTGTGTGTGTGTGTGTGTGTGTGTATGTGTGTGTGTGTGTGTGTGTGTGTGTGTGTGTGTGTGTGTGTGCGCGCGTGTGTGGACGCGCGTGCGCGTGCGCATGTGTGTGTGCCTGCAAATATAGCTTATATGCGCATATCGACGGACGCATTCATGCATGCTTGCATATAAGAGAGAGAGAGAGAGAGAGAGAGAGAGAGAGAGAGAGAGAGAGAGAGAGAGAGAGAGAGAGAGAGAGAGAGAGGAGGGGGGATACGAGCAGGTTGGAAGTGCTGGACAGGAGGGCGGAGGTGTTTAGGAATTCCCAGATGGGTTACTGGGCTTGCAGAGCTACCCAGCACTAATCATTGTCAGTGACCTTTAGGGGTGTCATAGCCAGTGATTTACCGCCTTGACACACACACCGTCCATAGCTGACTAAATGAGTTAAGGTTAATCAAGAGAGAGAAGAGGAGAGAGAGAGAGAGAGAGGAGAGAGAGAGAGAGAGGAGGGGGGGGGGGGGGTTGTGCAGTTGGGAAGTGCTGGATAGAAGAGAAGAGGTGTTTGGGAATTCCCAAGGGATTGATGACAGGGGAAAGGTAGGTTGGTTGTACACACTATTTCATTGGCACTCCTGCCAACGTGAATGATTTATTTGTTGTTGTTGTTGTTGTTGTTGTTGCTGTGTGTGTGTGTGTGTGTGTGTGTGTGTGTGTGTGTGTGTGTGTGTGTGTGTGTGTGTGTGTGTGTGTGTGTGTGTGTGTTATGCGCGAGAGCGCGCTCTAAAGGTTCCAAGTATTTGGGTTTGTGTTCCACTTAGCTTCATATTTGTATCGCGCGTCGTAAACCATTTCTTTTATCCATTTATATCATTGCTTATCGTTGATTGTATCCTTTTTAACTTTGCATAATGAGTACTGTGAGCTGAGTTATGAGTGCATGGGTAAACCGATTTCCATTATCATCATTAAGCGCGGTGGATGTGGATGATGGCGAGGAGGCACTGATCAGACCTCTACTGCCACAGTGGCTGGGCCTACCTGTCCTACAGACAGAGGCACTGATCAGACCTCTACCTGCTGCCACAGTGGCTGGGCCTACCTGTCCTACAGCCACAGGCACTGATCAGACCTCTACTGCCACAGTGGCTGGGCCTACCTGTCCTACAGCCACAGGCACTGATCAGACATCTACCTGCTGCCACAGTGGCTGAGCCTACCTGTCCTACAGCCACAGGCACTGATCAGACCTCTACCTGCTGCCACAATGGCTGGGCCTACCTGTCCTACAGCCACAGGCACTGATCAGACCTCTACTGCCACAGTGGCTGGGCCTACCTGTCCTACAGCCACAGGCACTGATCAGACCTCTACTGCCACAGTGGCTGGGCCTACCTGTCCTACAGCCACAGGCACTGATCAGACATCTACCTGCTGCCACAGTGGCTGAGCCTACCTGTCCTACAGACAGAGGCACTGATCAGACATCTACTATCACAGTGGCTGGGCCTACCTGTTCTACAGCCACAGGCACTGATCAGACCTCTACTCCCACAGTGGCTGGGCCTACCTGTCCTATAGCCAGAGGCACTTATCAGACATCTACCTGCTGCACAGTGGCTGGGCCTACCTGTCCTACAGCCACAGGCACTGATCAGACCTCTACTGCCACAGTGGCTGGGCCTACCTGTCCTACAGCCACAGGCACTGATCAGACATCTCCTGTCACAGTGGCTGGGCCTACCTGTCCTACAGCCACAGGCACTGATCAGACCTCTACTGTCACAGTGGCTGGGCCTACCTGTCCTACAGCCACAGGCACCGATCAGACCTCTACTGTCACAGTGGCTGGGCCTACCTGTCCTACAACCACAGGCACCGATCAGACCTCTACTGTCACAGTGGCTGGGCCTACCTGTCCTACAACCACAGGCACTGATCAGACCTCTACCTGCTGCCACAGTGGCTGGGCCTACCTGTCCTACAGCCACAGGCACTGATCAGACCTCTACCTGCTGCCACAGTGGCTGGGCCTACCTGTCCTACAGCCACAGGCACTGATCAGACCTCTACTGCCACAGTGGCTGGGCCTACCTGTCCTACAGCCACAGGCAACTGATCAGACCTCTACTGCCACAGTGGCTGGGCCTACCTGTCCTACAGCCACAGGCACTGATCAGACATCTACCTGCTGCCACAGTGGCTGAGCCTACCTGTCCTACAGACAGAGGCACTGATCAGACATCTACTATCACAGTGGCTGGGCCTACCTGTTCTACAGCCACAGGCACTGATCAGACCTCTACTCCCACAGTGGCTGGGCCTACCTGTCCTACAGCCACAGGCACTGATCAGACCTCTACCTGCTGCCACAGTGGCTGGGCCTACCTGTCCTACAGCCACAGGCACTGATCAGACCTCTACTGCCACAGTGGCTGGGCCTACCTGTCCTACAGCCACAGGCACTGATCAGACCTCTACTGCCACAGTGGCTGGGCCTACCTGTCCTACAGCCACAGGCACTGATCAGACATCTACCTGCTGCCACAGTGGCTGAGCCTACCTGTCCTACAGACAGAGGCACTGATCAGACATCTACTATCACAGTGGCTGGGCCTACCTGTTCTACAGCCACAGGCACTGATCAGACCTCTACTCCCACAGTGGCTGGGCCTACCTGTCCTATAGCCAGAGGCACTTATCAGACATCTACCTGCTGCCACAGTGGCTGGGCCTACCTGTCCTACAGCCACAGGCACTGATCAGACCTCTACTGCCACAGTGGCTGGGCCTACCTGTCCTACAGCCACAGGCACTGATCAGACATCTCCTGTCACAGTGGCTGGGCCTACCTGTCCTACAGCCACAGGCACCGATCAGACCTCTACTGTCACAGTGGCTGGGCCTACCTGTCCTACAGCCACAGGCACCGATCAGACCTCTACTGTCACAGTGGCTGGGCCTACCTGTCCTACAGCCACAGGCACCGATCAGACCTCTACTGTCACAGTGGCTGGGCCTACCTGTCCTACAACCACAGGCACTGATCAGACCTCTACTGCTGCCACAGTGGGTGGGCCTACCTGTCCTACAGCCATTGAGCGTGTCTGCAGTTCACGGGGGTACTTTTTCCATAATCTTCATCTGCAAAGCCAAGTTTGTCTGTCTGTCTGTCTGTCTGTCTGTCTGTCTGTCTGTCTGTCGTCTGTCTGTCTTCTCTCTCTCTCTCTCTCTCTCTCGCTCTCTCTGTATGTCTGTCTGGAGTCTTATGGCTTTTCTTTTATTTGGTTAAATGGTGGAGTGAATTATGAAAACTGTTTTTACTTGAACCATAAAACAACGCATGATTGACTGTTATAG
>CM065716.1:2798128-2800628 GCA_033310375.1 Conus canariensis
GGGGGGGGGCGGGGGATGTTTACAATGGAGAGTAAATGAGTAAATGTACAAACAAGGCATACATCAAGACATTTGGGTATAGCATAGGGAGGTAGGTGGTGCTATGGTGGCGCAACAGAAAAAAAGGCAAAAATAAGAGCATTAATGCAAAAGATAGATATGAGGTCATGATGAGAGGCGCTAACAACACTCCCAATGACCACAAAAAAAGGGGGGGGGGAGGGGGGAGGGGAAAAAGTAGGAAGAGACGTAAAGAGAGGACCCGTATGAGGGCCCTAAAAGAGAGATGCCGGAGAAAAGTGCTAAGGGGAGAAGGAGGAAGAGAAGCCTCGAGAGGTCCCGTAGAAGGGCCCAGCTAAGGGGACGACCAGACAAAAGTAGAGAGACAGGAAGTAAGGAGGAATGTCAAGAGAAGGAAGGCACAGGAAGAAGGAGCCCTACTGGGAGACGACTGGAAAGGAACCAGGACAGAGGAGGGAAGGGAGCGAGAGGGAAAGGGGGGGGGGGGAGGGAGGGGTTGAAGGGGGGGGTGATAGGGGGGAGAGGGGAAAAAAAGGAAGAAGGGAAGAAAGAGAAGAGGAGGGGGGGGGGAAGAAGGGGCCCAAGGTGGGTAGGAAGGAGAAGGAGAGATACAAAAGTAAGTAAAAAGAAAAAAAACTAAACAAAAAGACAGGAGACTGGGGAGCTAACCCTACTCATAAACTCCTGGCAAAAGATATAGGCTCTCAAACGATCATCCTAGTAGGCGCTAGGCTCTGAGGTCACTATGAGGCCACTGATGCAGACCAACCATGCACAGGTAAGTAGTAAAAGGGGAAGGGAAAAACAGGGCATTGTCCACCTGATTTGGCTCGGGAAAAGGAAGTACAGAGAATTGCTACGCTTTTTCATTGATACCAGCTGGATTTCTGGTGCCCAGTTTTTGAATCAGGTGAGACGCCATATCCTTCCTGTCTCTAGAGTCACTAGTGTTCATGAGTTAGTTAACTATCCTTCCTGTCTCCAGAATCACTTGTGTTCATGAGTTAACTAGATTTCACCCACCACCTCCTACACCTCCCCCTCCACCCTCGCATGCCTCCCCTACCTCCCCACACCCCACCCCCACCCCACCCCTCCTCTTCCGTGGAAAAAGAGACAAAGATAGCATTGACCACAAAAAAAAAAGAAAGAAAAGGGGAAAAAACTGTCCTTCCACAAGACAGTGGGGCTTCTGTCTGAAAACCGAAGCAAACAACAAGCATCCTGAACAACAGCCGTCTTCGGAGGTCCGCCAGAGAGAAGACAGCGGGCTAAAACCGGAAGGAAGTCTGCTGGGAGTAGTTTGTGTTTTATGCCTCACTCTGGGAGCGTGGTGTGTGGAAAGAACGCGCCTTGGTCAGCCTGCAGCTGATCTCATTGTCACGTTCTCTCCCCCCCATCCCTCTCTCTCTCAATACATTTTGCCTCATACTAGAAATATTAATCAAGTGTCATTGCTTCTTTTACTGCAAAATGAAAAGAGAATTATAACTCGCTCTGTAGCTATGTTCATTTTTAAAGCACTAAAACGAAGAGAGGAACTGTTATCAGTTAACACACAAATGCCGGAGTAATTTCAGGAAGAACATTTTGTTATGCAAATATTTTCTTTCATAATTTTCAGTATATGCGCCGTGTGCGTGTGCGTTCTACTTTTGTTTTTGACCTCATTGCAGATAGGTCGGTGGCCTTTGCAATTCATTAAAATATTTGAGTTGAGTTGCGTTGAGTCTCTCTCTCTCTCTCTCTCTCTCTCTCTCTCTCTCTCTCTCTCTCTCTCTCTCTCTCTCTCTTCATTCTCATCCCCTCTAGCATCCTCAGACCATTTCACCTTCCCTCTCTCTCCCTTCTAACTCCCCCTCTCTCCTCCCCTCCCCTCTCTTCTCTCTCCCTCTCTCTCTCTCTCTGCATCGTCCTCTTCTTGTGTCTGTGTGTAAAGTCATGGGTGGGTGGGGAGCATTGTTAGTCAGCAGAGGGGCGTATGTGCAAGAGTTGGGAAGGAAAGAGAGAGAGAGAACAGAGAGAGAGAGAGAGAGGAGAGAGAGAGAGGAGAGACAGGAGACAGAGAAGCAAAAGACAGAGACAGAGACGAGAGAGAACGACAGACAGACACGAAAGAGAAGAGAGAGAGAGAGAGAGAGAGAGAGAGAGAGAGAGAGAGAGAGACGACAGACAGACAGAGAGAGAGCAGAGAGAGAGAGAGAGAGAGAGAGAGAAAGAAGAGAAGAAAGAGAGAGAGAAGAGAGAGAGAGAAGAGAGAGAAGAGAGAGAGAGAGAGAACTCATGCTTTTTGGAAGAGAGAAAGAGAGAGAGAGAGAAAGAGAGAGAGAGAGAGGAGAACAGAGACAGAGACAGACAGAAAGAAAGACAGACAGACAGACAGACAGGCAAGAGACAGAGACAGGGAGTGAGAGAGAGAGGGGGGGGAGACAGAAGTGGGGTGGGGGTGGGGGTAAGGTGGAGATTAACAAAGGGAGAT
>CM065716.1:2805628-2808128 GCA_033310375.1 Conus canariensis
TGTGAAAGCTGTTACTTCATATACACCTAACATAGATGTAAAAGAGAGATATGAAAGCTGTTACTTCATATACACCTAACATAATGTAAAAAAGAGATATGTAAGCTGTTACTTCATATACACCTAACATAGATGTAAAAGAGAGATAATGAAAGCTGTTACTTCATATACACCTAACATAATGTAAAAAAGAGATATGAAAGCTGTTACTTCATATACACCTAACATAGATGTAAAAGAGAGATATGAAAGCTGTTACTTCATATACACCTAACATAATGTAAAAAAGAGATATGTAAGCTGTTACTTCATATACACCTAACACAGATGTCAAAAAGAGATGTGAAAGCTGTTACTTCATATACACCTAACATAATGTAAAAGAGAGATATGAAAGCTGTTACTTCATATACACCTAACATAGATGTACAAAAGAGATATGAAAGCTGCGATCTCTCGCCAAGATCGATAAAGATAAACAAAGATTATATTCTTGGCGTATGTTAATAAGCTTACATTTTAAACAGTCATTCCCATTATTTCAAAAGAATATTACTTCATTGAATTATCCAACCAGTCACACCATAGACATGCAGTCAGTATAGAACGTGGACCCAACAATGAACTTCCCTCCCCCCCACTCTCCTATCCCTCTCCCCCCACTCTCCTATCCCCCCCCCCCCCCCCCCCCCCCCCGTTTCCTTTTCTGTGGTTGTGGTAGTCCGACCAGTACTTTTTCCACGATGTTAAATAAAGAACGAGAAAAACAGTTTTAAAATGGGAAGAAGAAGAAGAAAAAAAGAAGAATTTGAAGAAGAAGAAGAAGAATTTGAAGAAGAAGAATTTGAAGAAGAAGAAGAAGAATTTGAAGAAGAAGAAGAATTTGAAGAAGAAGAGGAAGAATTTGAAGAAGAAGAAGAATTTGAAGAAGAATTTGAAGAAGAAGAAGAATTTGAAGAAGAAGAAGTTTGAAGAAGAATTTAAAGAAGAAGAAGAAGAATTTGAAGAAGAAAAATTTGAAGAAGAAGAATTTGAAGAATTTGAAGAAGAAGAAGAATTTGAAGAAGAAGAAGAATTTGAAGAATTTGAAGAAGAAGAATTTGAAGAAGAAGAAGAAGTAGAAGAGGAAGAAGAGAGTTTGAAGAAGAATTTGAGAAGAAGAAGAAAAAGAAGAAGAAGAAGAAGAAGAAGAAGAAGAAGAAGAAGAAGAAGAAGAAGAAGAAGAACAACAACAACAACAACAACAAGAACAGAACAAGAACAAGAAGAAACTAACAACAAGCAAAGACCCACAACGCCAGCAATGGCATTGCACTCATCTGATCTTCTGTATCAACCATCAAAACCCGAGAGGGGAGGTAATTTTCATGCGATTTCTTCATTTCCGCCCTTGAGCCGGCGTCAAAATCTATTGCCATAAGATATCCATTAATTGCTGCAAGTGCGATGTGTCCACTCTCCTAATTTCCTTTATTAAACCGGCAACAATATCGCCTTCCGCAACATTGCCAGTGTGGACTGCTACAAGAACTAAGTGTTAAAACAAACCAGATTTGTTTGCCTAGGGGTAAAGTTCCTGACCTAAAAGTGAACACTGAACATTACGGTGTCTTTGTTGTAACGAATGTCTGCTATCACGAAAAGTTGAGGAAAAAAGAGGTTGAATCTACCACCGACTTTTTCTTCATGAACGTAACTACTTTTTTTCTCCGACAGTAGGGTGGTGGTTGGGGTCTAACACAAGACGTACAGAGATGTGTTACCACAACAAGACAGCCCCCCCTGGGCATCTTTCGCGCCAACTGAACAGCTCTGTCCATCTCAGCAGTAAAGAACTGCAACTTGAAGATATCGATTCCCTGTCTGCCCCGCCCCCTTCTCCCAGATTGTATTTCATCCTGTTAATCGCCCAGCCGACCGCATGGAGCCATACCAGGGACTGCTAAGCCGTCCCTTCCGTGTAGGCCTAATCCAGTAGTGGTCCCACTTGACCTGGAATGCTGGAAATGAAGGCATTAGATAAACCCAAGATGAGCTCCGGTATGCAAGATTTCTTTTAACGGAGTTTTTTTTTTAATTTACACTTTTCATTTCAAAATTACACACACACACACACACACACACACACACACATATAATATATATATATATATATATATAATTGTGACATTTCACAAATAAACAAATTACGGAAAAGATTTACTACTTTTCGGACAAAAGAAAGGAAAATTCAGACAAAAAGTCAACACCAACAAATGGAAAACACGTAGACACACAAAAATGAATGTGAATAGCTGCCAACCATCACTGAAAAACAACAACATATCATTACATATTGATCGTATCTCAGAGTATTAAGAAGTAATGTTTTAATGAATATGCAGACGTAATGATTATTACTCTTACCTGGCTCGGAGGTTTTCGTTGATGATATTTTTCAATGGAGCATATAATTATCTTCGTTTTAACATGACTTTACTTTCAATTAATTCATCATATT